>JAWPHD010008649.1:0-112720 GCA_037043455.1 Cyrtodaria siliqua | reverse complement strand
GCCTTCACTACCATGATCTGATATACTAGTATGTGGCCTTCACTACCATGATCTGATATACTAGTAAAGCATGGCCTTCAATACCATGATCTGATATACTAGTATGTGGCCTTCTACATGATCTGATATACTAGTAAGCATGGCCTCATACATGATCTGATATACTAGTATGTGGCCTTCAATACCATGATCTGATATACCAGTATGTGGCCTTCAATACCATGATCTGATATACTAGTATGTGGCCTTCAATACCATGATCTGATATACTAGTATGTGGCCTTCAATACCATGATCTGATATACTAGTATGTGGCCTTCAATACCATGATCTGATATACTAGTATGTGGCCTTCAATACCATGATCTGATATACTAGTATGTGGCCTTCAATACCATGATCTGATATACTAGTATGTGGCCTTCAATACCATGATCTGATATACTAGTATGTGGCCTTCAATACCATGATCTGATATACTAGTATGTGGGCTGCTTGCTCCTCTCCATCTTTGAAGTGACTGGTAAAACATAGCAAGTGGGCCTTTGTCACACAAATCTTAGTGAAAACTGGGGACAATTGGAAGTTGAGCTGTGGGAAGTATGTTACAGACAAGCAGAAAGGTTTCCAATGAATCCAAATCAAATATGGGGGGCAGGGGATTGTCATCCATTTTACTTTTCTATCTCTATATCAGATTTCAAGCATTATTCTATGCATTATTCTAATTAATACGAAAATATGAATGTTAAAAATATCAACCATGAACAAATATGGTGGGGCATATATACGCCCGTCGTTGGCATGGTTAAGTTTCAGATTAAACCGTTTTCAACAGTAAATATTTAACAAGAGCTGTCGGAGAACAGCGCAGCTCGACTATTCGATTTTTCGGAGAATAATAAATGTATAGCTAGTATATACCATCAGAAAACAAGGCTACAACAATGTGGGGTGGGGTTGGGAGCACAACATAACTATGTGTAAGAATTGACCAAAACTACACAGAAATATGTAAAAAAAAAAAAAAAAAAAAAAAAAATCGAGTTTTGAGTGGGGTGCGGGGTGGGGGTGGGAGAGAGGTGGGGGGAGTGGGGGTGGTGAGGGCAACATATATGTGTAAGAAGCTATGTAATAATTCACCAAAACAACAAAAAAATATGAAGAAAAAAAAAATAATTAAAAAATCTAGTTTGAGGGGGATAGGGTAGAGGCGTGGGGGGTGGGGTGGGGAGGGCAACATGTGTAAGAATTGACTAAAACAACAAAGAAATATGTAAAAAAAATAATATACAAGTGGGGAGGGGTGAGAGGCGGGGGTGGGGGGGCAGGGAGGGGGCAATATATATGTGTAAGAATTGACAAAAGCAACACAGAAATATGTAAAAAAAAAAAAAAAAAAGTGTCAAGTTGGGGGGGGGGGGGGGGGGGAGCGGGAGGAGAGGCGGGAGTGAGAGTTGGGGGCGGTGGGGAGGGTTGCAACATATATGTGTAAGAATTGACTAAAACAACAAAGAAATATGTAAAAAAATAAAAATAAAAAAATCTAGTGGTGGGGGGGGGGGGGGGGGGGGGGGGGGGAGAGGCGGGGCTAGGTTGGGTGGGGGGGGGGGGGGGTATTAATGCACATTATATTTCTGCGGCTTTGCTATCAACTTCCGGCATTCTCAATGCAAATAGCGTCGTGTGATACTGAGATTTTTGAAAACGTTGTAAACGTGTACTTGTGATCGTCGGAAAGGTACTTGGACATTATTTATTGCACGGATAAAGACATATTGTGCGTAAGGAATAGTGTCGATGAGTTGTTGTGTCCGCGGGAGCTTCTACAAAGGCTAAACGGCGGTCCACGGGGGTCTGTATAGGCGAATTATACGGACTGGCTTAGAGTCGATTTTTAAAAACAGGTACGTTTTCTGTGTTTTTCGAGCACCAGAGCTTTTCTTATGTGGTGTGGACATATGAAAGTATATGTTATTGGAAAGATAATTTATTCCGGAGTTGATTGCAGCATATGCCATCTCTGTGGGACTTCAAAAACTTACACTGCAGCTGTTGTTTTGAGATGCATGTCTATATTTTGGGATTTGTGCTCGATGCTGACCTTCAGTATTTAATAGAATATAAGACTCTTTTTTTTTTTTTAAACCGTGTATCTGTGATTTTATGGGCCATCACAATTTGGGTTCCATGGGAGCCCAGAATATGCAGAAGACAAAATTACTTATCCAACCCTTTACATACTACAAGGAAACCAATTCCGAAATTTAGTTCAGCTAGGACAAAAAATGTAAGAGATATAGACCTGTAAACACAGCTTACACGCAAAATTTGATGTGAAACAGACATATTTTAAGGGCTATCAGAATTTGGGTTCCATGGGAGCCTAGGGGTTACAGGAACCAAAATTACTTAAGCAGCCCTTACGATTATGCTATAAGGAAGCTAATGGCCAAATTTGGTTGTGCTAGGGTAAGAATTGTAAGAGATATAGACTTGTAAACACAGCTTACACGCAAAATTTGATGTGAAATGGGGCACATTTTATGGGCTATCATAATTTGGGTTCCATGGGAGCCCATGGGTTACAGGAACCAAAATTGCTTATGCAGCCCTTAAGATAATGCTACAAGGAAGCTCATGAACAAATTTGGTTGTGGTAGGATAAGAAATGTAAGAGATATACACTTGTAAACACAGCTTACATGCAAACATTGATGTGTGACGCCGACGCCAACGCCGACGCCGACCCCGTGGTGATTACATAAGCTCTCTTATTCTTCTAATAGTCGAGCTAAAAACTAGATGGGTGTTCTGTGGATCACGTGTGTCGCCTAGTCAGCGCTTTGTCAGTAAAAGAAGGTTTTTTGGACCCAGATAAATGACCTTGACAAACTGGCCTGACTAAGTTTTCGTGAAGAAAAAAAATGAGTACTTAACCCATACAATGACCTTCAGTGTGACCTTGACCTTTATATTTTAGTATGGTCATGTCGATGTTGTTGTCATTATGAGTATATATTAAAAGTGTGATGAAGAAATATCAAGAAATAAAAAAGTTAGAACCAATGTAAAGTTTTTGTGAAGAAAATGAGTATTTAACCCATATAATGACCTTCAGTGTGACCTTGACCTTTATATTTTAGTATGGACATGTCGATGTTGTCATGCTGAGTATATATTGAAAGTTTGATGAAGAAATATCACGAAATGAGAAAGTTATAGCCAACGTTAGGTTTTCGTGAAGAAAAAACTGAGTATTTAACCCATATAATGACCTTCAATGTGACCTTGACCTTCATATTTTAGTATGGTCATGTTGGTGTTGTCATAATGAGTACATATTGAAAGATTGATGAAGAAATATCACGAAATGAGAAAGTTATAGCCAACGTTAAGTTTTAAAAACTGAGTATTTAACACATATAATGACCTTCAATGTGACCTTGACCTCCATATTTTAGTATGGTCATGTCGATGTTGTCATGATGAGTATATATTAGAAAGTGACAAAGTGATCCCTATGTATCGATTTTTCTTCAGAAAGGCGACACAAAATATGAATTGGAGAGTTATGGGCCTTTATCGGATCATGTTGAAGATGTGTGCAAAGTTTCATTGTTGTACACCAAATACTTTGAAAGTTATTACCTACAATCACTTGTGAAAGGCAAGGTTAACTTTCAGGTTAAAACTTCTTTCAAAGTGAAATAATTAAAAATCAAAGGACTGAAGGTCCTGAGAGTCGCCAAGATTGAACAGTGTCTATCTTCTTGATGAGGTTAAAGGTTTTTAAATATTGAGAAAGTATGAATTAAAAAAAAAAATTGTGTTGTTTTTTTACCCCACCCACACCACCAAATATTGCCCGCGATTTTTCAAAAACGGCCGTTCAAAAGACGGCTGCACGGTTGACTGCCTAATAGCTTCCCCTCTGGAAAATAACCGATAGTATGAATCAAATTGAGTACAATAGTATGAATCTAATTGAGTACAAAAGTACGAAATTTTGTAGGAGTTGTCGTTCTTGAATTCATTCTATTTTTAGAAGCAACACCGCCTTGATAAATCTGCCAACATACCAAACAAAGGAATTCGAAAAATCGATTATAGCAATTTTACGGGAGTTTTTCACACAATTCCGTGGGACCGGGAGGAGGCTTAGAATTCCGTGAGATTTCATCTCACGCCGGATATCATCTCACGCCATGAGGTATCACATGTATGCAATAACAACAATATTTACGAACATTTAGTTTCCAATTTGTTATCTGGGCCACACGTCATGAGCGGCACATACAACTCCATTCATGAAATATATCATACTGACGTCATTTCGATCGAGATATATATATATGCATGTATAATTGCGCATAGTATTTCAGTTCCTTTTTTGAAAAAGACACGTATATACTGTATACAATGACAATTATTCACAATCAGTAGTTATATTATTCGGTATATATAACGTTCATGTCAGTCACCTTATGAAATTAAGTTATACTTGATGCCGTTAAAGGAACTACATTCTCGAAGTGTGTAAAGCACCCAATCCGATTTTTTTTTGTGTATTAATGCACATTATATTTTGGTAAACCTACAAAAAAGACGTTTATACTGTATACAATTACAATTATTTCATTATTTCACAATCAGTAGTTATATTACTCGGTATAGTAGGTAGTTAGGTGATTTTTTTTTTCTTTCCAAAGACAGTAAAAACCATAAGAAATTAAAGGAAAAATATTCTTAAAATAGCAACAATAAAAAAGGTTTAAAGAATTGCAATAAAATGTTTTGGGTAGGGCTCTTTTTCGTGAGTAGGTTGAAGCACAGCACAGATGGCCTTGTTCTAACTGCTTCTAACTTCTCAGCTCCCATTAATGTAATAATTTTGAAAATGTGCATTTTAATTATTAGTTATCACAGACAGTTGTATTTGCCTCATTGGTTCCATCTTTGATTATTACAAAACTAAAGAGCACAGATCTAGGCTAAATCTTACCTCTGGGTACATGTACTTTTTTGTACACCTATTATTAAACAAAACATGTAAAATATCAAAGTGCTAGGCAATGCAGTTTCAAATAAGATTTTATAAATATTTCCTGGTATAACTATATGTAAATATTGCAGGACATCTCACTTGTCCCTTGTCGTGGTAAAGCACATTGCATTTCTGCTTCAAGCTATCTTAAGATGGTATTTCTTGTTTATTTTTGTCGTAGGCGCGTTGGACCCGAAGTTTCTCAGCTTTTTCTTTGTTATTTTGGTGTTAGAGACGTTTTTAAGAAATTGTGTCAATCAAGAGAACGCTTGACGCTGCTATGATGTATGCGTTAAGCGTGCAAGGGACAATGATTCATGGTCTATTATTATATAATGGTGGCGGCATGATTTTGTTGTATAAATATCTTTCACTTTAGATTTTCAGTATAAAACATGCAATTTTTATCAGAATAAAGTAAGATTGTGTTTATTCATGTGTTTAAATGTGTTATATATTCATAGTGAACATGTAAGCAAATTTAAACTAGCTAAGTAAAACATCATTTTTCTTCGGTAATATGTCCATACATTTATCGGTCATGGAAATAGCCAAAGTACCAGTACAGGCCCTAATGTACCGCCCGATCTAAATACCGGTATACCGGTAAAACCGCGCATCTCTAACACCTAAAGAAACTTAAGTGGAAAATATTACTTGTCAAAATTTAAGATTTTTACGTATTTTTAAATATTCTTATTATCCTCTCAGGGTCACTACAAACCATCTATTTTAAGGTAAATATTTAGCTGTAGGTTTTATTTATCCATAATCTTATAAGCAACATTAAGAAAACGTCTTATATCGATAGAAAATTTATAAAATTTTACTTAAGATATTGCGAAGAAGCATTATGAATACGGGCTGACAGTCAGACGTGTCCTAGTTTACTACCCTCAGCCCCTGCGAAACTCTGTTCTTATACTCAAGAACAGTTCATGAACAGTTCTAGAACATTAAGAACAGTTCCTGAACTGTTCTTGATTCATTGTTCTAGAACATATGTTCTTAATATGTTCTTGAACACTTTCAAGAACTATTGAAGAACATTTCAAGAACTTTAATTTTTCTTAAGATATTCTTGAAAGGTTCTTGAACAAGTTTAGAACAGTTCAAGAACCTTTAAATAGAGAAAATGTTCTAAAAATATTCTTGAACAATTTCAAGAGCAAATCAAGAACAGTTTAGGAACTTCAGGAGTTCCTGAACTGTTCTTAATTTGTTTTTGAACAATCTGAAGAACAAATGAAGAACCGTTCAGGAACTTCAAGGGTTCTTAAACCGTTCTTAATTAGTTCTTAACTCTAAGTGTTCTTAAACGTTAAGCACTAATTAAGAACAGTTTAAACCCTTGAAGTTCCTAAACTGTTTTTCATTTGTTCTTGAAATTGTTTAAAAACAGTTTTAGAATATCTTCTCTATTTAAAGTTCTTTCAATGTTCTTAAAATGTGAACTAAATTCCTTTAAATAGGAAATGTAATTAAGATGTACTTAAAATATCTACAAATGTGTTATCTTGATAGGAATGTCGCTACAAATCGATTACATCTGTGCAAATGTAAATATACATTAAATTAGTAAGCAAGTCACAATATTAACCACCTAATAAACTATTGTGATCTTCCATTATTAGTCACACTACTTACTTATACAGCCTTTGAAAAAGGCATTATTTTTGTAATGCTGACAGGCACAGGTATTATAATGAAATATGAAATTTCTTTGTTTTAAGTAGCTTGAACACACCCCAAGTATACATAGATGGCTTTTGCTGGGACATGAAAACAATTATCCATAAACTTGGTATAAAAAGACATTTATTTTGTAGCACTTAAGTTTTGTGTTGATTAAATTACAGTTCAAAAGTTTCAAATCTTTTGAGTATTTCCACAAAACAACATAATTTTATTACACTATTTCCAGAACAGGTTTTTCCATAACAAACTGAATGTTTATGAATGTTGTTTAACGGCTCATCAATACAGTATAGATTATAAGAAAAATTACAGTTCTTGAAATGCTCTTCAATAGTTCTTGAAAATGTTCAATCTTCAAGAACATATCAAGAACATGTTCTAGAACAATGAATCAAGAACAGTTCAGGAACTGTTCTTAATGTTCGAGAAATGTTCATGAACTGTTTTTGAGTATAAGAACAGAGTTTCGCAGGTGTTCATCTTCATTAATTAAACAAATATATACTACTATTAACAAACAAGTATAACAAGTATATGATCATTGTTGCATGAACAGTTTAATATAATAACATTATCTGGAGTTTAAAAGCCCATGTCTTCATTTATATTTGCAAAGAAAGTAGGTAAAGAATATATGACACCTGAGTGTGATTCTGACAAAATTGCAAATAAAATGCAAATGCCATTCTTTTGAGTTTTTGGCGGTAAAATGGCAGTCCAACTGAAGATTGTGCTTGCATCATTTAATGATTAAATGTAAGTGTTTTGTGATAATACTTAAATTACTTATTGTGTCAAAACATCTTCTATATTTAATAGTTGTATTTGAAAGATGAAATTTCTAAATGTAGTCTTTAGAAACAGTATTTTAAAATGAAACCCCTATTGTCATGTGTTTTCGCCGATTGACTTTCTTTTTTTGTTGCTGACAGAAAAATGGTATTCAGCACTGCAGATATTATTTAATTTCAGTATCATATGTAACATTTCAACAAGTATGACCAGGCATTCTGAAGGTTCAATTAATGAATTGTTCTTTAACTGTTATGTAGGTTAAATTAGTGGCCAAGGGAGTTCTGGAACTGTGCAGGAACTGTTCTGGATAGATTGTTCAAGAACGGTTCTCGAACTGTGCTCTGTTCTTGAGCAGTTCTAGAACTGTGCATGAACGTTAAATGAGACAAAAATTTCTAGAACTTATGTTCAAGAACAGTTCTAGAACTATCTTACTGGAACTGTTCAAGAAAGAACAGTTCCAGTACAGATCATTCTGGAACAGTTCTAGAACAGTTCCAGTACAGATAGTTCTAGAACTGTGCTTCATCTGTTCTTGAGCAGTTCTAGAACTGTGCATGAACGTTAAATAAGACAAAAATTCTAGAGGTTATGTTCAAGAACAGTTCTAAGAACAGTTCCAGTACAGATAGTTCTAGAACTGTTCTAGAACAGTTCCAGTACAGATCGTTCTGTAACAGTTCTAGAACAGTTCCAGTACAGATAGTTCAAGAACTGTTCTTGAACATAAGTTCTAGAACTTTTCTTGAACATAAGTGCTAGAACTGTTCTTGAACATAAGTTCTAGAAAATTTGTCTCATTTAACGTTCACGTACTGCTCTAGAACTGTACCAGAACAGATTAGGTACAGTTCTTGAACAATCTATCCAGAACAGTTCAAGAATTGTTCATGCACAGTTCTAGAATGTTTCGCAGGGGAGGGCTCGAATTTAAGCTGTTTTACTAGCATTTTGGTCAATTGTTCAAAATGCCAGTAATCATTTAAATTACTGACAATATTATGTAAGTGCTTATCAGCCTTCTAGTTCAGAATATTGCTAGAAAGTAAAACTATTTTGGCATAATATAGGTTATAGGCATAAACGACCAGTCAAAATAACAAAAGGGGTTATTGTTTATTGTTTGCTAGAGTGAGCTATAATTTGGCAGTTCACTTTTTTATCAGCTGGCATTTTTTTGCATAGTCCTTCATATAAAAATGCTAAAGTTGAGCCCTGACTCTTTACATGTCAAGCAAGGAAGTTACTGGCACCATTTTTATGATGCAGGTTGAGATGAGATAAAAATGTCTGAAAGATAATAAAAATTATTATAAATAAGAATAAAAGAAATGAAAAATATTGTTTAAATCTCATCAAAGCATCATATGCGTTATCTGTAGCTGCTCCTAGGGAGAGAGAATGAAAGAATATGGAGTAATCCGGCATCACTCGGCTCCCTAATAGATTTTCCTAGATCTGGTTCTTTTACATGGGACTGCCTTTTCAGACACAGCTGACCTGCTCGAGGTCAGAAGCACATGTTTTCACGTTTCCAACCCATGTTCTCAGGGCAAGCAGCCTGATCACTATAGATCTCGACTTAAAAGGGACTGACAATAATTATTGTGCACCAGACAGTCCTTTTAGAAGAGCCTCTGTATTCTGAAAGCAGAACTGATTGAAACCAAATGACCAATCTATCTTATTTATATTGTCGGTTTATGTTGTACAAAATTGTTGGTTAGGTTTGCTTCAAAAATCAATAGAATGTTTGGCTTTGATGCAAAAAGTCCATAATATCAGCTGTATACAATAAAAGTTTTTTTTCATGAGAGGAATTTGAGAACTATTTGCCTTGTTGAGAACCATTTGCCTTGTTGAGATTGAGGAAATTCTGAATAAATATGTCAATATTATTCCTGTACATTATGATGGCCATTGTCCATTTAATATGAGAGTTTTATTACTTTGTTTGCCCAGTGATGTTGTCCGGCAAGCTGGTCCCATGGCAGGTATGACAATATTGATGTCTCATTGTCATTTATTTTTAATATGGTGACAACCAACCAGACAGACAACAGTCGCAAATACCCCATTTTCTGTCCTCGGGTATTGTTAAGGTTGAATAGCAATTATTTGGTCACAGGATTAAACTACGGGTAGTCTGATAGTGGAACCAGCTTAACATTAAGTACTCGCAAATACCTGAAAATTATGTCCATGAATTGATGGGGTTCCTCTTTTTGACCTCAATAACCACAAAATCCATATACAGGTAGTGTGACATAGGGACGGACGGATTGACATACGAGCCGAAAGACGCGAAAACGATCCTTTAGACAAAATGTTGGCATTTTATGTTTGTTGATGTTTAAAAAACACGGTTATTTTCTCTTTAAAAATCTTTTTATTTTTATGTTGATATCTTAATTAAAAGTGATTTTATCTCAATTTGAAAATTAAAGATTGTACTCGCCATTAATTTTGATGTTGACGTCGGCGTCTTGGACGATGTCGTTGATTAAATAATAACAAAAAACATAAACAATTACCATTTTCTATAGCATCGACTATTTATTTTAAGAAAACACTTTCCCTATAACAAAATAATTAGGTAAAACATGGAAGTGACGAGAAATTTATCAGTAATTAGTTGATTACCGACCGTGTTACTTTATGTGTTGGCGTTGTCTGTCCATCTGTCTGTCAATTAACTTTTACCCAATAACTAATTGTGGCTAACAACTTTTAAAGTCTCGATCAGGTCTGCAACAATGAAAGTTTATAAACATCTTCAGCGTGATCCAGTGGATACATCTGATAAAGACACATAACTCTCTGTTTCATTTTTTAGTCGCCATGCGTCAGCATTGCTGACTCTATGGAATCGTTTATATATGTATATAGTGCAATTTCTGAATAGGGAGTTTTTGCCACGGGTGAGCCGCTTTACCGTTGTTAGCAATGTAGTCCCCTTTAACTGCTTCAAATACAACTTAATTTGATAAGGTGACTGACATGAACGTTATGACCCACCTAAAACTTTTTGGGTCGGAGCACAGCAAACCAACATTTCTTTAAGGATGGTCCAACTCATGCGGATGGTGGTGAGCAGATATTAGTACATGTAACAATAAATGAGAAGGACCTATCAGCCAGAAGGACCACCAGTTTTCAAAAACAGGAAGTCATTCAGGCTTCCACTTAAATAATTAGTGTCGAACACTCTTTATTTTGGTTATGGAACCAGTGAGCCTCGTGACATTTTGATAATGTCCCGCAATGTCTTTAAAAAAAATGTTTAACTACAAATTTTACACAGTATACTGTGGTACGTACCGTGGTATTCGCTACTGTGGTATACCACGGTACTTTTATTTTTCGTGGTACCCAACTCTACCTGGTGTATATATAGTATATTACTGGGTGGCACATCGTCCTATGTCTAGTGTGTATTCCGGTGGGGGCAGGACTATAAGCACTGAGCTCACTGCAACAAGCAGCTGTTTAATGTGCAACATTAAACCCCATCAGGGTTCAAAGAAAATTAAAATCGGGGAATAGTGGACTTGCCCTGACGGAAAAGTGATTTGCCCTGATTTTTTTTAACTTGACCCGAAATTGTTATTACCAATGAATAGTTGCAGGTACATAATTTTGTTGACATTGAATATTTTGCTGTTTTACTGTTTTATTTATAATTAATTAATAATACACATGTCATTAGAATCAAACAAGAAGGTTCTATTTTCCTATATTTTCCTTTTATTTATCCATTGCATCATATAACTAAAACAATATTATTTTCTTTTACAGTTTTAGGATCGCGCTGCAAATCACGTCAAAACCCGTTCTGGGTCCAGCAAATTAAACCATCTAAAACAGCTTGCATTTGTGAATAAGTGTTTGTTGTTAAGCGTTTTTATGATACATACTTTGTAAACATGAACTAAAAATAGAAAAATTATATAGCAATTTATCGATAAATAAGAATATTAAAACCAAATCACCGTTCAAACTGTTAATATTCGAGTGATCTTTCTTCTTCTGTCCAACATGACAAATTTGCGTGAATATGAAAGCTGTATAGCGATTGGTTCAAATCATGTAATCAACCAATGAAATGCACGCTTTCAAATTGATGAACTTTAATGAAGCGAGATAATTTTCAACAAATACGGCCTCTAATACACACAATAAAACACAATTTCTGGTTGGATTTTAGTTTGATTGTCCCGAGATTTTTTTTTAGACTAGCCCGACGGGCAACCATTTTTGAAAGAGAGACTAGCCCGGATTCAGACTGGACTAGTACCGGGCATCAGGCTATCCTATTCTTGGGAATATTGTAACAGTAATTATGGACAAGCTACGGACATTGTAAAGTTATTACAAACACAAGTCAGATATATTGTAACAGTAATTATGTATAACTGGCGGCAGAAAATCTGTCATCTGTAGCCTGATGGTGACTCTACACTGTCTGAAGTATTACAGTGAACAAATAAAGTCAAAGTCTAGAAAATAAATAGGTCCACACTTAACTTGAATGGCAGAATTATTAATATGTTGAAGTGTAGACAATCACAACTTAACGCACATTAAGGGTTAAGTTATACGCAGTTCATCATTAGGTGCAATTGTGACCAAATGGTCCAATGCATTGAATGTGGGGTGGGGGTGGAGTGATGGTGGTGGTGGGGTTTGGTTGGAATGATCTGATTTTGTTACTTCTCAAACTTCCTCCACATCTTTAGAATTATTTAAGTCCTTTTACCCTGTACCCTGTTTACCCCGTTCCTACTTCCAAATGAAGAACACTGTTCTTTTCTCATGCAGACCACAAGGGGAGGAACTCTAAAAAAATATTTTTTCGTTCCAATCCTATTAGTTTTAAACATATTTATTTTACATCGATTACGAAACAAGTTATTGCAACATAAGATTAATCACTCTCGATGGCTTCCTGGGTAGAACCAGTACTAAGCAATGTGGATTAATTATCTTGCTCAAGGATAAATAACATGGCCGCGGCGAGGATCGAACCCACACCCTCTCGATCTGGAGTTCGGCGCTCTACCACTGAACCACGCACTCCAGTCCTATTAACTATGTACTGTAAGTTTATTTCAACGTTCTTTCAGTTCTTGAACTATAGCGGGTCTTGATCTCAGACAAACCTGACTTTTCCAAGAACCTTTGGATTATCAGTTAACATGATTAAAATATTACAGATACAAATGTGTATACACTACTATTCTATATGTCTTCATATATCGCCTTCTTATACATGTTGTAAAAATGTTGAAATAAAATATGTTTGAACCACACATTTATAGAATAGATTATAATTAGGGGTTGAAGTGTATCAGAAATCTTGGTGGAATATGTTGTTAGGCAACAATTCAATCTGATCTGTGTTTCTCCAGGATTCATATAACTTCACAAGGATCGCTATCAACAATTCTGTACGGCGGGAGGTATATGACAGTACTCCTCGTTCTACCCAGGTATAAATGGGTGGTCTACATCCACCACTAACAAGAGTTGCGCGCAACATGGTGTCTTGCCTAAAGTGACATGTCCATCAAACATGTTTCAAGCAATCTTCATCTTCAGGTTGTTACGATTTTTAAATGGTTTTCGTCATATTTTTCAGAAATGGAACTTAATTAATACAAATGTTGAAATGCATCATACAGTTTCATAATCATGATAATGTACTTCAAATAAGTATTAAAAATAATAATGGACTACATGAAACAGACAGACGTTATTAAAATATAGATTTAAAGTACAACATTCTGTTTCTATTATCAAAGCTATCTGGCAGTCTGTTAAAATCCTAATTATATCCAACAGTCCACAATGGCAAATTGATTGAAATAAGATAATGTTCACTGTTCTTAAGAGAATGGCCATTAATTTAGTGTCAAACAAACAACTGAAAAGTCTCTGTTATTAGAGACATTGCATGGTAATTATATTTTTATTGAAAACTTTAATGCAAAAAGTGTAATTTGGAGATTGGCATGTATTTATTTGTTGGTGAGCATGCCTTTGGCCCAGGGTCAGTTGGATGGATGACAGTTATTTAAATGAGACTATGTATGCAATTTGGAACACTGCATGTACTCTGAAGGGTTAATTACTACCAAAACACATTGGAGATGTACTGTATTAAGTGACAATGACATCTGACTGTTCTATTTAATATAAATTTGACAAGGGTTCAAACCTTTTCAGTGAACACTAAGCCCTGGTTTAAAAAATATTTCATTCATAAATTGTTTTCAAAATGTATATTATATTCAAAATTCTGGAGCCTTAATGTAAGAGCAGATTATACTGTAATTTGGATAAATATATTTTGACTTTCTGTAATTGCTGAACCACCATCAAACAGGTGCAGTCATTATCAGCTTATCAACTTGCATTGTTTCACAAAATGACATTTTAATCTAAGTGTAAACTGTTTTATCCAGAAACTGTCATCACAAATTAAAATGTAATGTTCTCTGCTGGTATGGTAAGTTGAATATTGAATAGCTACTGAAAGACAGTGACATGTGACATTTTGAACTGTTCTTAAAGTGGTGACAATGTAATCTGAATATCAATTGATTATTTATTTTAAATTTTTATTTCATGAATCTTTTAAAAGTATTTAGACAGTTTCCATATGTCACAACTGTACATTCCATTTAAAAGATATGAATAGAATGTATCTGTGGTATTTATAAGGGTTATATACACGTATATAAAACTTTTGTATATTTGTTGAATATCATACATAATTATTTACAACAAATTGTATCAAGATAGTGTTAAAGTCACACTGTCCGTAAGTAAGCA
Source organism: Cyrtodaria siliqua (assembly GCA_037043455.1). Classification (NCBI taxonomy): domain Eukaryota; kingdom Metazoa; phylum Mollusca; class Bivalvia; order Adapedonta; family Hiatellidae; genus Cyrtodaria; species Cyrtodaria siliqua. Next base: position 98,343 of record JAWPHD010008649.1, on the reverse strand, counting down.
GATATTGAGCATAATCAAATAACTGTCTGACTTTTATTCAGTGAAATGTATACATGAAAACATGAGCATAGACCCAAATAAGTATGTAGTAATACATTCGAAAAGAAGTTTTAATTATTATTTGTAAATAATGTGGGACCCACTTTATTTACTTTTTATGCTGATCACGTGACTTCCATTAGCGCATTATGTTTTCTACTAAGTATGTATTGCATATTATGTATGGCCCGCATAGCTCAGGTGGTAGCGACGTGGTCAATTACGCGCGCAGTCTTATTACTTGTGAGTGTAATTTTAGTTTGGGCTGCTGGTTCAAACTTGCAAAGCGGTAGTTCTTTTCTTTTTTTTACCGCGGTTGAATTCCGTCAAACAATCTTGCTTTTAATTAGTAAATATTCAATACTGTTAGTGTGTAATGTTTGTGAACATAATTAGTGCGTGTTTTAAAAGCTAAACTTATTCTACCTCCAAGTACTGTAAATATATAACAAAACTCATTTATCAAACACATACTAATATAAAAAGAATCATATGTGTTGTGTCCCTGAGCAAGACACTTTATCTGCATTTAATGCTTAGTACTAGATTAATTAAAACAAGTTCTCTTACAATCCAATTGTAAAATAAATAACTTTAAACTAATATGAAAAGAGATGTTGCAAATGAATTTGGTGGAACACAATACAATGGTAATAATATTTGTCTGTGATAAAATTTTACTGGAGTATCAAATTACCCAGCTGCAGTAGTGGACATAAGGTTCAAGTAATTATGTTCCTGTCAAACCTTATAAAATTCACGTTGAAATGGCATACATTGAAATGTGTATGTATTTAAAACAGAAGCGAAATATAGTTTATGGCTGGCCAAGAACAATGTCCAGTGGCAGTTCGTTTAGATATGAAATCCGGTAATCCACAATTTTAAATTGCTAAACATAGTCAAATTTGAAGATGTTACATGTATTGTGAAATTTGGAGATGGTACATGTATCTAAGAGACAACTGACCTTGACACAGGGTCATTTGGAGGCTGACCTTGACACAGGGTCATTTGGAAGCTGACAATTAATAAGAATAGTAAGAACAATGTTAGTCAGGTTCTATATGAAATTTGAACACTGTACTCTAAAGAACAACAATGTTATAATAATTTAGCGCACTTAGTACATGTATTTAAGGGGCAACTGACCTTGACACAGAGTCATATATAACAACTGAACACTCTACTCCAAAGGACAACAAAGTTATAAGAACTTTGACCAAATTTTGATGCAAATTGTAAGGCAAACTTTAACGCTAACATACCGTATTTCCTCTAATATTAGCGCCCGGGCTCTATGCTATGTGCCCCGCTACTGTTGTGGTTCAAATTTTCAATATATTTCACCTCCTTTCCCGACTGTTTTCTTATAGAATTACTGTACGGTGATCTTTTACTGTGACACCGGTATTGACTAAACCTAAACCCGACAATATACTGAGTATATCACTGTCATCACTCTGCATCTTTATGATACACATTTCTGTCGAACTTGATGATTGCAACACAGGTTGGTTGCGTATGAATTAAATAATAATGAAAGATAAACTAAATAATAAATTGAAAGAAAGGAGATAAATAAAAGCGTTAATTTGTATTGATGATGATAGCACTTTAAGGTTTATAGTGTGTTTTTTAGGAACTTTTGGATTTTTGAAGAAGGTTAGGTTTCTTAAAACAGGTGGGGGCACTTCTATTAGGGAAGGCGCTATTCTTTATATACCCGTTTTCGGGCATTTGTTGATTTACATATATAGTTTATATTACTACCATATCACCCCGTACTTGTAAATAGTTATATCTTTATATATTTACATTAATTTTTAATTAATCCTTCATTTCTTCATCATTCATCAGTTTTTGCGCACAATATGACCTATGTATGTGTTGACTAGCCGTAAAACACCATTGATTCATTGCTATACGTTATTGCATTATAACTTTCTTGTTCTTGAGAGTAGAATGTTCAAATTTTATGTAACTCCTGGTCATTGTCCTTCTTAATGCCAGTGACTACCAGCCCTCCAACTGACCCTGGGTCGAAGTCAAGGTCACTTAAATACATGTACCGTCAATATTTGCGTTAAAATTTGGTGACGGTACGTGTCAGTTGGAGGGCTGTAAGTTATTGGCATTAAGACGGCAATGATCAGGAGGTTATATATGAAATTTGAACATTCTACTCCCAAGGACAAAAAAGTTATAATATGGTGCCACCATCAAGCCCGCAACATTAGCGGCGTCTATGTCTCGCATTTTTTCGAAAGGCAAGACAAAAATCAACCATCATACATATCCTAAAAAATGTAAAACACCAAACAAACAAACAAATTTTGAAACCATTGGGTCTGTTCAGGGTTCTCCCATTGGCAACCACATCGGTTAACTCTGGTAACATTTTGTACCAACAAGGCCACCAATACTACCTCAGGTGGAGAGTCGCGGGACAATTGGTTACTAATGTTCTACCTATCGGCAAACCAACAGCTAACTACGGTGACCGATGGTTTCCAAGGGTGTTTTTGGTAACTAATGGGAGAACCCTGAACTCGCCCACTTACTGCTCTGTATTATGCATCAATAAACCAACAGAGAGCAATTCTGTATATTTGTATCTGTATTTATTGTGCAAACAAACATGTACGTCATACAAGTTTTCATAGTTCACACCTGATCTACAACATTAATTAGGTATTATAATAATACTTTTTTGGTAGCCATGTTTGTAGCCCAAAGGAATTGTGTCACAAACACACAGATTAACCTTCTTTCTTTTTTTAACATCATTGTCATGATTGTACGTATTCAATAGGGTATAAGTTTCATGACATCAATTACTGGTATTGTGTAAACCTTTCAACACGATTTCCGATACAATATACCTACCTTTTGCAAATGTACCTGACCTGTATGTAATGATTTGTTCGTCTGAAATTATTGTCCATTTCAATTTATTTTCAGAACATTATATTCATTGAGTGTAGCTCTGAGAATTCCTTGCTACATGTATATTTCATGTATTTTTTTTATTTCTGAATCAGATTTCAGCAAAAAATATGGTACCATGTTTTCAGAAATGACATTGCCAAAATGAAATCATTGCCATCAAAAACTGATAAAGCTTTATGTATTGAAGGATCGATATGAAATGGGTTTTTATACCTCATTAGTACATCTTATTAGGTTATATCGAGAAAGCAATCTCAGAGGGAAATGAGATGAAGGATGAAGTTCTCCATCGGACAACCTCGGCCAGGGAGTGAACTCTCATGGGGCAGAGCTACCGAGGCCATTTTTAGAACGGATGCTAATCCAGATCAACACAACACTTAACTGGCAGAGAGGGTTATCAGGGCAGGATAATTTGTTTCTGAGTTATTCGTCCTAGTAATATCTGTATCATGCAGTGTTTTTTATGTGTTTTATGAATGCAGCCTGTGCCTGTGCCATTGTGAAAAATAGCGGCATTTTTCTAGAAATTGTGAAAATTGTGAAATATTATAACAAAAGAAAAAGTAACTTTTTTCACTTTTATTTTCACAGTTTAATATCCCTTGGTTTTAAGTTTTGTTTTTGGTAAATACAGACTAGTTTTGACACCAGCTTATATTAAGACTAGTATCCTTACTGCCTGTTTTCTTTTTTTTTTTTTGGTTGTTTTTTTCAGATTGTGAATTTTTTGGATATAATTGTGAAAAAAGTATACATTTTGGCATTGTGAATGGGGCCGAATAACGGCCCAAATTAGGCATAAAAAAAACACTGGAATGGTAAAATTGATATTTGATAAACAGTTCAAGAATTTATCTGATGTTTCACTCATCCTGCATCAATGAGCACTCGTCATGCTGAGCGGATGAGTGAAATTTTCATGCTCTTATTATCAGCCCCTAATCTAAGTATCTGTTTTTCACTAATCACGGAGAAAGTTATACTTTTCCTAGGTTAAATTTCATATGTATACGCAACAAAACGGTTGAAAAACAATATAATTAACTTAAGATTTGTTTTTGACGCTTTCCAAACAGTAATAATATATTAACATATGTCAAATAATACCATTTTGGACGGCATGTAAAGCATTTGTGTAGTCATTTCTCATGGACAGAGGAAGTAACATTTTCGAAAATCTTATAAAATATATCTCTTGTTGAATATTGTTCAATATAATTTAGAGGGGTTCGTTAAATTAAATGCCAATGGTGGTTTTCCCGAATCAGTTTTTGACGCACTGGATTATTGCCCTACCAAAGCATACTTCCATTACTAACGGAGATATAAAAACTGAAAACACATTTAAATGTTTGGCAAAACCTGAATCATTTCAAGTCCAAAATACATAATATCTTTATGCCTATTGATCATTACACTGAACTATCAGAAATGATAATCAATATTTTCACTGACAATATAAGGGCCATTAACCAGTTTACACAATGTCATAAAACTGTCTAAAACAATGGAAGAATCCAATAAATTATTCAAGAGAGGAATCAATAAAAAAAATAACTAGTCCAGTGAATAAAACATCTTATAACTTATAAAATAAAGACGAATCCAACAAACTGTCTAGATCAATGATAACAGAACCAAGCTTTGACCTAAATCGGGCATCATAGAATCTGTGTATTCGACGCCACAAGAGGAACTGAGAGCATGTACATGTAACATGACCAGTGAAATTGTTCCAAGTTTCAAGTCAATCGACTCTTATATTGTTTTAGTAATGGTAAGGTAGTAATGAATAGTTTCTTTGAGTTTTTTCACTTTGATAACGCAATCTTATAATTACACATGGTAACAATGAACAGTTTATCTGTGTTGTAATGCACGCTAACGCAAACGCATCCCATACATGTGAGTAATTCTATTTCTGAGCGGATGTGTACTTTAGCACGTCCTGCTACAAAGGTGAATATGTAATCAATTTGTAAGGCATGTCAGGGATTAGCGTAGCACAAATTGGGAAGAAAGTGTCTGGTAAAAAAAACGGTCATGGCGTGTTTACGTCTCCGTGACAACTCTTTTTTTGAATATTGTTTTAACACCCGTGACTTGGTCTGTTATTATGTTAAACTTTGTTCCCAGTTCCTATCCAGAAATAATGCTATTTTCTCTCGGCAGCTATTTTACGCTTGCGTAAAACCTTGCTTGTTTACCCGTCATACAGACAGCACAAGCTGTCAATGGGTCACACAGCTAGTTAATTAGTAAACCAGAGAACCCAGCTATATCTCTCTGCACAGCCCCAGCTAGGTAAGCTCTGGAAGGCTAATACATGTAGCTCTTAGAGTTTTTAATAGGGTAGTGGCCAGATTGAATTGAGTGATACATAAATAATTGTCGAGAAACCTTCCAATCAACCATGGATGTTTTTTCCCAAGCCAGCCTTTTTTCCCCCTAAAATATCTGACTGCCGGTGTGAGACTGTCTGTTTTATTCATGTTTGCATCGACTAGCAATATGTCCGATATAGTGCACTGACTATCACTCCCGCTCGACAAGAATAACTTTTAATTATAACGTATTCATAATAATTCCTTCATTAACTTCTCAATCTGTCGGCTTTGGTTTATGTCTATATATATATACCGCCATTAATTATCCAGGTAACATTTCTGCTGTAGGTAATACCTGATTCCAACGTATTTATATGACATTTCCCCAGGCAAATAAACTTGCACTTTATAACTGATGAATTGATAGACTCCTGCTTGATGCATCAATCAATATGTTTTATGAACTGGGTGTACATATATTTTATAGATATTTTAACAAATTAATAATTATGTCAGTAATTTTAATGTTTAAATTTTATCCGAATTTGCCAGAGTCAAGTGTGAAATGTGTAAGATAATAACAGAAAGATTATAACTTATATTACAACAACAATTCGGAATCCACACTAATGACAGATACCGCCTAATGAAAAAAAGAACTCGGTTAGATCTAAATTCTATGTAAATGTTAGCCAATTAGCAAGCTTAGGCAAAAAAAAAAAAAATCTGTGTTTCCGGTGGCCCGACCGACCCTATTTTTAAGGGGCCGACCCTAAAACTTTTTATGAAAAAAAAAAAATAATAATAAAAAAAAATAAATAAAAAAAATTGTTTATTTGTTCTGAACAATGATTTATCACAATATGTCCAGGTAAACTTACATCACAGAGAAACTTTCAGCTGTATCATCAACTTGTATGGGGTTTATATGATAAATACATGTAGAATCTCACAATATCTTGCTCCAAAAAAAAAGAAAGAAAAAAACAAACAAAAAAAAATGCCTACCTACCGACCGTATTTTTTCAGAACATGCAATAGGAAACACACCCATTTATTTTTTTGGCCTTATGACTAACTTAAAGACAAAGACAGTTGTGTCCTTGCACTTTACAGGTCATTTCAATGTTGAACAGAGGAGCATGCATCATGTGCCTGCAGTCAACAGGTATGAAATATACTGAAGGAAAAAAGAAACCAACGTGCGAATTTCTGCTATATATTATATATGTATAAACTAAGCTGCTGTTAACGGAATGGTACATGGCTACACTAAGACTTTTCCTTTTGGAATTGAGTGTGTAGTATAACTATACATTATATAATGGAAATTCCTGAGTTGCATTTCTTTTTTTCCTTTAATATAACAAGTGCTATAAACTTATAATGATCAACTCTGAACAGCAGTTTCTGTTATAATTCACTTTTCAACATCAACATGTATTTAAATTTATAGCAATTGCGTTTGCTTTTATCAATTTGCGAGGACCCTCCAAACATTTACTGAATGTTCACAACACATGTAGAATAATACACACAGAGAAACAGTCTTATAAACAGCTAAAACATAACAAATCGAGGTGAGGAAAATCTCTGAAAATTTCAAACAAGAAAATAATATCACTGTTAGTGACAAATGCCCCTGAGTGTGGTTTGTGACTATATGAACAATATATTTATGCACACAGCTCAAAAACTGTGACGACATCATAATATGGACATGAAAGAACTTCTTTTTGACCTTTGACCTCCAAGTGACCTTGATTTTAAAGCTACTGACCTGGATTTTGCGCGCGACACGTCGTCTTGTTGTGGTGAACACTTCTGGCAGGTTCTATGAAAATATGTCCAGGAATGTCAGTTATTTACCGGACACAAAATATAGACACGAAAGCACTTCTTTTTTTTAACCTTTGACCTCTAAGTGTGACCTTGACCTTGGAGCCATGAACCTGGATTTTGCGCACGACACATCATCATGTTGTTGTGAGCATTTGTGCCAAGTTATTTGGAAATCCGTCTGTGACTGTCAGGGTAATTTACCGGACACGAAATATAGACACGAAGGCACTTCTTTTTGAACTTTGACCTCTAAGTATGACTTGAGCTTGGAGCCAAGAACCTGGATTTTGTGCGCGACATGTCATCTTACTGTGTTGAGCACTTGTGCCAAGTTATTTGGAAATCCGTCTATGACTGTCAGGGTTATTTACCGGACACGAAATATAGACACGAAAGCACTTCTTTTTGAACTTTGACCTCTAAGTATGATTTTAGCTTGGAGCCAAGAACCTAAATTTTGTGCGCGACATGTCGTCTTATTGTGTTGAGCGCTTGTGCCAAGTTATTTTGAAATCCGTCTATGACTGTTAGGGTTATTTACCGGACACGAAATATAGACATGAAAGCACTCTTTTTAAACTTTGACCTCTAAGTGTGACCTTGAACTTGGAGCCAGGGACCTGGAAATTGCGTGTGACATGTTGTCTTGTTGCGGCGAGCACTTAAAGTTTTGGCAAGTTGAAAATGGACGGATGGACAGACGGACGGATAGGGCAACTACTATAATTATGCCACCCTTTTGGGGCATAAAAAGAATTCCTCTCTGGACTTGCAATTAAAATTATTTTATGCAACTTTGAACTAAATAATGACAAGAATGGAAGATATATTTGACGGCTAAATTGACAGACTTTTACAATAAAATTACCTTAAAAGCAATAAAATTGGCAAACATGCCATGAAATTGTATTGTTGCCAATTTGTAGGAAGTATTCCCAAATGTTATTTGTATGGCTTAAGTATGACAGAAAAATTGGCACTTAATAGGCACATAAATTTACCATACGACAATAAATTGGTACTTATATAATATATCAAGACCAATAAAGTGGAGTTAGATATTCCACTTACGCACGTGCGTAACATCGATTTGAAAAGTGAAAAAATAATTATGGCCAAAAATGGCATAAAATCGAAGGCTAAGTGGGGTTATTTACCCTAGAAGGCCGCCAAAATGTGACAAAAAAATCCACCAGAGGCTGCCAAAGGATGTCTATATTTAAAAAATGTCTAGGGTGCGTACTTAAGATTTTAGCCTGGCTACGCCTCTGCACACTCTATGTTCTCCTTGGGGATTCTCTCTTGGCACTGTGGCGGAGGGACTAAAAACTCCAGAATGAAACACATACATCAGGGTTCAAACTAGGCCTGGATTTTAGGAAGTGACTTCTCCCTTCAAAGAAAATAGAGAGAAGTGACCAAAAAATAGGGAGAAGTGAGGGAGACACGATCTTTTAAAGTGCGCAATCGGTTATTGTTAATTATTAACTGATATACACGTATACACCCTATTGGTTTTATTCACACTCATAGGCACTCTTTACTATATATATATATATAGTAACTATAGAAGAAAGGATTGAGAGAAGAATTAATATAAATATATTGCATTTATCTTTAATTATTCATCTTTCTATCAATTTGTATGGAGTTCTATGAAGGGTGTAAATATGATTCTCAAACTTCTTCCTAAAAGGCTTATTCCTCATTAAGACATATAAGACCAATTTATGTGTTTTGTTTCCCAATTCCCAAGCTAAAAACAATATTTAATAAAAAAAAAAGTGTTTCCTCCATCCGAACTTATGTACCTATCCAAACTACTATGACACCGCACTTTTCCGGAAGTAAAATATTGCCGCAAAATTCAGTAGAAATGTCATCTATTATTAACTCTTTTTCATGCATTACTTTGTTTGGAATGCCAAAAGGTCCGTTTTATCAAACAATTAAGAAAACACAACTCTAATCATTATTCGGTGAATAATATATATATGAAGTTATTTCAGATTGTTTCGATCACGTTTTCAACACGCACTTGTCTAACAGTAACGGAACCTACGATTGGTCAATTGTTCAGCTATACGCAATCTCACTGGATAAGGCGTGTGTATTCCGTGTACAGTCTAATTTGTAAACAAAACATGGCGAGGTGCAAAAATTGCCTCGGGGGATATCATAGTTGTAGGAAAGTATGCTCCCCGCGGGCTTTCTGCTGTGATCGATCAAAGCAATTAGCATAATCGCTTCCCAGAGATGTCTACGCCTGTCCTGAGACATAAACAACAGGTCAATTAAAGGACTGGTTACACTTCGCTTGAGGGCGGGAAAAAAGCGAAATGGTCAATCTGAAGGCGACTTAAACTTCGCCGTCGGCTAAAAAAAAGGCGAAATCACGGAGGAAAAAGCGACAAAGTCGCACTACATGGTGACATTGCTCAATTGGCTGAATGGCGATTTACATCATTTTAAGCACGTTTTTTCGGATATATACATGTATGACAGTCGCAGTCATGCACACGTTTTCCTAGGTAGAACCAGTACTGTTGTACCTACCTCATTCTTAAACAGATTAGACAATCTCTCTGCACAGAAACTGAACGTGAAGTAGTCATTTGAAGACAGTGCAGTGTCTGTGATTACCTATATTATTCCCTAATTAACAATTCATGACGTAGGTCAGCAGGAGAATAAAAACATCTCAAATTACCTGAGATCCTAATTCTATCCGATTTGCTTGCCAGGGATATATTTATTGATCTTTTGCCATGTTTGGTTACCTACTGCAGCAGCATTTGGCACAAAGAGTAAGCATTTCTTTTTCAGAAATTGGGTTATACTAACTTATCTCTACAAAAGGCCAATAGAAGGCAATATCATTTATTTTTCATGATAGTTGGTTATCTTAATCAGACTGTTCAATATTTTCAATCAATTTTTAGCTCTTCTGAGCTGCTGCTACTGAACAAATGCATTCATTCACACAACAATTTACGAAATACTATACAAATCCCCAAATCCTACCCTTTAATAAAACTGAAAAATAATTATGTAAAGCAATGTAAACAATATTGATATGTTTTACAAATGATTACACACACTAAGGACCAGTGTATTTGAATGAGATTTTATCATGAGGGTAGTCTTAATTTGGAAGGTCGAAATAACTGAAGAGGATCAAGTAACATTATAGGTTTCACATCAATATAATTGTACACTTTCGTGCGGCCTAGTAGCACTGGGTGTAAGCTCGGTATCAGCGCAAATGGATTCTCGACGAATACCAGTCACGGTTGCTTAACGAAAAGTCAATACTGCCTGTATTATGTAGTTATTCGGCATAACAATGCCATTGTATAAATCTGTCACGATGTCCTGACAACTGTAATTCTAATGTCACGGTTTCTCCCTTACAGTGTCACAGATTTTCTACGACAATTACAGGGTTGATTACTGGAGGGAATCGTAGATACCAGTAGGGTTGAGAGTGTGATGGAGGTTTATTTTGAGGAAGGATCTTCCATACGCATAAAGGAAGTAGATGTTAGTACATCTATGGAAGATGAAAGTGATGAGTCCACCTTAAAGGAAAGGGACACATGGCAATCGAGTTTAGACGAGCTTAGATTTTCTTACATAAAAAACGCATTTGTTTAATCAGTAATATTAATTATAAGAATAGTATAAGGCAAATTGTTTTTTGCATATTTCTAACTGTTGATTATATTTCATCAATAATATATTCAAACCCATGGTAGAATAGCGGAGAAAAGTTGAACAATCTTTGTATTTAAATATATATATGCAAGTAGGTTTAAAGTCAAAATGATACTGGATTAATAAATCGAAAGGCTAATTTTAATACTCAACCAAGGGCTAGAGGGCATAAATGGTAGCAAGAATTTTTCACTACCGTTCATGAACAGTCTCAATGAAACCGATACTGCAATATTTTTTTGCATTTATCATGTTCAGCGATTTCCAAATTTCTCATTTCAAGTTTTTTCTCCCTTTAATGAGTACACCAGTGAGTACAAACGTGTAGTATGTTGGTTACACTACAATAGAGTACATTATGGAATATTAAAACAATATAATAATATGATGGGTATTGGTTATTTTGTGTTTTTGTCATATATATGTAGTTTTTCATGTACTCTATCATGTCAAAAAAAATCTAAGTCATAACCCTTTTCAGTAATTAATAATTAAGTAGTAATGTTTCCTCCCTTTGACAAACATTCAAATTTAACCATGCTAAAAGGTGTTAAGTGCAGCCATGTTTGTGCTTAAACGAGCCATTTGCCACATCAACTGCATTTTTAGAAATTTAGAAATTAATACAGAAAGAAGGTGCCAAGTGACATATGGCTCCTTTTAGTACCCTTTGAATATCATATATACAGCTACATAACTGAAGCAAAATTGTGCCATATGACAAATGACACCTGAAGGATGGTCAATGGAATGTTAATGTAACAGACTGTCTATGATTACCGGTAGCCATTTCTGATATGTATAAAATCAAGGTACTTTATTCTAGTGCAATAAACACTCCTGTTTTCAACGTTTAGTACCATAAAAGAACCAGATACATAAATCGTGTATACATAACAAATCTGGCCACTAACATACAACCATTCAGTCACCAAACGGAAATCTCAGATAACAACCAGTTGATCTTGACAGTTGCTACGAAATAAAACTGCAATTATCAGTACCAAAAAAGAATGACCTTGTCAAATTGTGCACAAAATGAATATTTCCAGAAGAATTCTGAAAACCATGAAAATCAGAATTTCAATTCCTGACTAGGACAACTAGTACAAAACCCCTAAAATGTGAAAATAACGCACACATCTGAAATCTTTCGCATTGCTTTGCTACTCTCCTAACGTTGCATAAGTTACAATGCGCAATGCTTATTCTCCTAACATTGCAAAAATTACAGTGATATATCGTTCAGGATAACGAGATATTTTAAACTAGGCTATATAGTGCGGGTCTATTAGAATTCCATGTAATATGATTTATTATATCTGTAGAAAAGCCTCTTACAAGCCTCTTGCCATTGTGTAATCATAAATCCCCACTAAGTTGTGCTTCTACATGTAATTGTCATGCAGCGTCTCTGACAATACGTCTTGGAAATACAGAGCTTATTGGCTTTCTTCAGGTATTCTCAACGTTAAAGACCAATCAATTTCTGCAATCAATCAGTGTGGTTACTCAACAGGCGATTTAGGACTTTCTCCAACCGGGTTGGTAGGTTTTTTTAAATATTATTATATTACAAATATGCAACAGGTGGTGAAAAAAATGTGCCTCAACCAGGACTCGGACCCAGTGTTTTGGCTGAGCTAGCGCTTTAGCCACTGAAGTTGACGGAACTATGGGCTACCTTGGTTATAACATACCTCTACCACATAACATCTTTACTCTTAGATCAGGCAGAACAAAACAGTTCTTTTTTTCTTCAAATGATAGGTTAGAATGTTGATTAGAATCATTTATCATTAAAAATAAATAAAATTGTTGATAATGCAAAAAATCTAACTCAAGGTACAGTAATTTAACATATTAAATTCATTATCAGAATTGAATTCTGCCAGTGTTACCTGAACCACACATATTATTTTGTTTGGCCTTAGGATCAATCAGTACTACACATCAACTTGCCATCGAGATTCAACATTAGGCATAAAAGTTGTGTTTTTCGCTAGACGGGCCCTAGTTTTTCAGTGCCAACCCTACTTCTCTTTTTCATCACACACAAAGAGCACATTGTTAACCTTTAATTTACAGCTACTGTAAACGTGGATATTTCCGCGTGTGGAAAAGTTAGCGAAAACCTCTTTTCAAACTTTTAGCATACAGTTGCTGCCACGCGGATAACGACTTTTCCGCAGTATCCCCGTGACCATATTTCAATCGAAGTCGCAAATCATTAAATGCATTTAATAACACATGTTTTTTGTTTTTGTTGTCCAAAAGACGCATTTCTCTTCACCGGACATAAATTGGCTACCCACAATCCTTTGCGATGTGTGTACCTATTAACAAGGCGGCACTAATAACGGGTTTATGACCCGGAATTCTTTTTTTTTTTCGAATTATTTCTGACTAAAGAACCCATCGATGTATTAATAAAATTGTAATTAAATATTAAGAAACTACATAATTTTATTTTTAATTCGCCAATCTATTTGTTCCTGATAATGGCCGGGTTAGACGGGTTTACCACTTTGAGCTACAACCGTCATACATGTAAGTTTGTTGAAAAATTCGATAATAGAGACCAAGTTGTACACATACACAAAATATAATAAGCTGACCTAGATTTGCGAAACGGAATGCAAATATTGTACTATACATGTATAATATGTTCATGTTCATGTTATTTAACATCATATACGTTGAGATTTTATATAGTAAATATAGATCTAGAATGAATTGTATTGTGTATATATGTTTGAAAATGCGGACGTGCATAAAAAGCAGCATTTTCTTTGTACATGTAAATCAAGAATTATTAACAAAAGGGTCAAGTGTTCCTTTCAAGTTGCGGAAATTACCTAAATTACATTTACATAGTATTCTATATTTTAATTAATTTAACTAATAAGGCAGGACAGAAAACAAAAACAACCCTTTACTCAATTATCGCCTATACCTGTACTATAATTGGTTGTCGAATAATAACATCGACAAAAAAGAATTGTAAACCCTTCTTTTAAGAATTAATTACTGAGTCAAGAAAATATCAGATGAAAAGTGCTAATTACTAAACCATTCCTTTTCGCGATTGGTTCATTGTAAAACCAATAGAAATCGTATAATTGTACGTCTAAATTTAAGTATTTAACACGTTCTTTAATAACTTGCTCCATACAATATTGTACATCCTTGCTTAAAAAACGTGCGTGTTCATTAATTGTGCCTCGGAGTTTTAATCTTCTAAAATTGTGACTTGTGTGTCTGTGACTTTGTGTTTGAATATTAAGTGTTTAGTATTTTGAAAAAACTTCGTGATGGCGTTGCGTCAACTTACAAAACAAGACTCACACTATCTTGTATTCGAGTGTGACAAGAAGAAACAAATTCGTACACATTATGTCCTTTTACATATTCATTACATGTTTATGTAAAACAAAGCATCCTGCAATTTGAAAACAAACCTTTCACAATTTCAATACACTCACACTGCACACGGCTGACACACGTTGCTATTTATAGACAATTATAAGCGCCCAGTGACAAAGCGCCCAGTGATCTAGGTGAACGGTGTACTGACGATACACAAAAAACATAAAACGTACGTGTATTCAGGGAATTTTTAATAGAAACTACGCCGATGTATTTCGTGATACATGTACTGAACACGTACAGGAACAGAAAGTAAAACTTTTGTACAGAAAGTAAAACTTTTGTACAGAAAGTAAAACTTTTGTACATGTACATGTATACATGCATAAAATTATACTACATGTAGATACAGTACATTGATAGCAAAGGTAAATCCCCGTGATGGCCCGCGATTTCACACCGGGTCACGCAGTGTGCAAATCGAAACGGTTGACCGCGAATCGCGGTGATTGTGTTGCGGTGGAAAAAATGTATTATCCCCGCGATGAGCGGGTTGTCTCCGGGGGCAAAATCAGTGTGTCCGCGGTGATATAAAATCACCGCGATGAGTGGGATTAGTCGTAATCCGCGTGGCAGCAACTGTACATTAATTTTAGCGAGGTCCTTACAAGAGCTGATTTGTAATATTTGCTATGTCGTTAGAAAAGACAATTTCCATGTTTAATCCACTTTCCTTTAACATCAATTTTCATTGCATACGGCTGTTGTGACACTCGATTAAATACTAACGGCGTACCTTCAACCAAGGGACGTAACTTCAAGTACTACCGGTATAATAAATCTATAATCTATAAATGGGCCTTATTATTATGGTAAATATTGCCTTAGGCCAGACTTCTTTAATCTTTAGGTTTACTGACCCGCCGACCCAAATTATTGCCGAAATCAAAAAAAAAATACAAAATTAAAAAGACACTATTCTCTCAGCAATACTTAAATTTGCGGTAAAAGTGAGTACGAAACATCCGATCTGTATCGTGGACCCGGTTTTTACACTTTTACCTGAAGCGTTTATCGATCGAGAGTGGACTCCATGCAGTTGGAGGAAAGAAAACTGTTTTGGTGGTTTGGGCTGGTTTGTACCGTCGACAAAGACAAATCAAACAAGCATGTAAATAAATTTGTTAAAGCAGAGTCTGACCAAACTGTTGGAGACTTAGTTAGTGCAAATGCACCGTCCAGTTATTTGCAATTTGTTTATATTGACGAATTGCTGTCGTCGTCGTAAAAAAAAAATGAAGTGTATAATACTGTCAAAAAAAAAGGCACATTTTTAATATGAAGAGAAGTGGGTTTTTTTATAAAGCTAAAGTGGCTTGACTTGGACAGATATTTTGATTAGCCAAAATGCGCAGTTAATTTTAGACTTTACATGGTTTGGGGTTTTCTATCCGTCAGTTTGTCTGTCTATACAACAGTTAAAGACATTTTCTATAGTTCTTTTTTGCATAACAGATTTTCTTTATAAACTTTTTGTACAGTAAGTCTGTTATATATATAGACAGAAAAGGCAAAAATAATGGTAGGTCAACATGATTGTTAAAATTTTAAAAAATAATTTGTAATGCCACCGTCATGTCAATCTGTTCAAAAAGTTGAACAAGTCATTGAAATAGGTAAATAAGTCATTTTTGAAGTCTAATCATTTATTCATTGGTCACAATTCTGCTAAAATTGTATTAAAGTAAAGAACATTTAATTACAATAACAATATCACTAATAGTTTTCAAAAAGTTCTTTCTACAAACTTGTTTCTGAAAATCTATTTTTAGCTGTGGTCAGTCAAGCTAAAAATGACAACTGACTAAAGTTACTTATTTGACGCAATGCAGAAGAGTTGTTGTTTGTTAAATCTTATTTTTCATTTTGTCGTTAAAACTAAGCTAACTGTCAATGTTTTGTAAACAAATATTATCACACATTTATACATAACCCTTTATACCTGTAGCACAAACAAGCCTCAGGTGATTGTTACTGCAATATTTATATGGTAATCAAGTATGTTAAGAAATTATCACACGCTGCGAAAAACACCTTTAAAGGGCATGGATTTTTTCTCAACATGTGTAACCAGACAGCCTTTGCAATTGATTATGATGTACTAATACATGTTTATGTTTATTTAAACTTTCCGTCGTGTGTGTTTTATGTAATTATGTTCGGATTAATAAAGATGGAACTAGATGACGATGATATTTTTTATTTAACCGATAAATGTGTTGGCCTTATCCAACATGGCAATCATCAACATCAAAAGTTAAAATATTTCATTACCCGTGATGTTTGACACAAATAATTGTTAATATTTTAGCGAATGTTTGCCTCTCGCTAAATTCCCTAACATTTCCACGTCGCTAACTTTTCAGCGTTTACAGTATTAGCCCAACAACAACAAAAAACAAGAAGGCCAAGAGGGCCTGTGGACGCTCTACTGGCTAATATGGCTCTTATAACATCAATGAAGCAAGTGACTATCGTCTTAAAGAGGCAGAATATAGCATTTTTTAACTAAATCAAGAGCCATAACTCCGCCGTTACTGGTCCGATCTGGCTGGTTTTCGAACTTGGCCAGTAAAGATAATAAAAAAAACATTAAAAAAACAAAACTTTACAGAGCTGTTATTGACATTAACAATCTGGTAAAATTTGGTAAAGATCGAATAAAAAAAAAAATGCCGTCTAGAGTGTACACAAGGTTTTTCAAGTATTTGACCTAGTGACTTAGTTTTTGACCCCATGGGACCCATTTTCGAACTTGACCTAAATATAATTAAGACAACATTTCGACAAAGTTTCATCAAGATTGGGTCAGAAATATGGCCTCTAGAGTGTACACAAGGTTTTTCAAGTATTTGACCTAGTGACCTAGTTTTTGACCCTGTGTGACCCATTTTCGAACTTTAGCAAGCTATAATTGAGACAAATATTCTGACAAAATTGCATCAAGATCGGGTCAAAAATATAGCCTCTAGAGTGTACACACGGTTTTTCCAAAGTTTGACCTAGTGACCTAGTTTTTAACAACATGTGACCCTTTTTTGAACTTGACCAAGATATAATTAAGACAAACATTTTGACAAAGTTTCATCAAGATTGGGTCAGAAATACGGCTTCTAGAGTGTACACAAGGTTTTTCAAGTATTTGACCTAGTGACCTAGTTTTTAACCCCATGTGACCCATTTTCAAACTTGACCAAGATATAATTAAGACAAACATTCTGACAAAGTTGCATCAAGCTCGGGTCAAAAATATGGCCTCTAGAGTGTACACAAGGTTTTTCCAATATTTGACCTAGTGACCTAGTTTTTAACATCATGTGACCCATTTCCGAACTTGATCAAGATATAACTAAGATAAACAATTTGACAAAGTTTCATCAATATTGGGTAACAAATATGACCTCTAGAGTATACACAAGTTTTTTCAAGTATTTGACCTAGTGACCTAGTTTTTGACCCCACATGACCCATTTTTGAACTTGACCGAGATTTCATTGAGACAAACATTCTGACAAAGTTTCATGATGATTGCATCAGAAATGTGGCCTCTAGAGTGTACACAAGAAAAGTTAACGGACGACGGAAGACGGACAACACACCATCCCATAAGCTCTGCTGGCCCTTTACTTGGCCAGTAGAGCTAAAAATGTTTGTTTGGAGAGTGTCATTTTTTTGTGTTGGAGGCAGGCCATCCACATTGCCTGGATAGAACCACTCACTCACTGTACTGTACACGCCATCCGTAAGAATTGACACTTCCTCACAAGTCGAGCTCCCAGTGGGTTTCGAACCCGCAGCAGTGAGTGGCGAGAAGGGTTACAACGCAATGCTAACCCTGCCACGCTCTAAAAAAATAATACAAAAATCCCATATCTACCCATTTAGAGCTGATAGGGAAGACAAACACAGGGAACTATTTCACATACATGTACATGTATACATACACAAGTACAATGATATTCTTAAGCAATCTTGTATTATTACATGTGGTGATGTATAACTTGTCATTCTGTCCTGATGTGACATTTACTGATCAGCTGCAGCGTTGAATTTTCAACATCACATTGACTGTCACTAGTTTTTTCAGCACTGTTGCCATTTTTGGGACATTAAATTAAGTATACAATCATGTACATGTGAGGCCAGACAAAGCTCTTACCTTGCCAATACACTGCTTCAGTATACTCCAAAAACTGAAATTGTTTCTGTCAAACATTGGTACAGGTAGTGATGTCCTGAAAAAAGGAAGAAAAAAATA
Source organism: Cyrtodaria siliqua (assembly GCA_037043455.1). Lineage (NCBI taxonomy): Eukaryota > Metazoa > Mollusca > Bivalvia > Adapedonta > Hiatellidae > Cyrtodaria > Cyrtodaria siliqua. The sequence goes on along the minus strand of JAWPHD010008649.1, from coordinate 79,776 downwards.
TTAATTTATACGTACATGTACATGTAAGTTTAAACATCAAGGCTTTTTTCTACAAAACTGGGAAGAGGCCAAGGCCTGTCCTTTTTGAGGAAAAAAACTCACTCTTTGTCTATCTTGTTCAGGTTGTTGTTAATAAAAGTTTGCCCAAATTTGGCATGTGCCTTTGCAAAGGGGTTATTTCTCATTTTTGGAAAAACATAATTTACTATATGCTTTATTTATATTTTCATCCATGGTAACAGTTTATTATGATAACTTTACTTCTCAGTCAGAAATGAATCAACAGACAAAACAAATAGCAGAATTCATGCTTTTCTTCCATCAAATTCTGAGAGACTGCTATTCTCTGATTGGTAAAGATTTCTACCACAGTTGGGGAAAAATTGTCAAATTTTCAATTGGAAATTAGGTTACAATAAGATTAAAAAGCCCTGAACACAAGTTGTTTCTTTTTCTCTACAAGCTGATGATTTGAACACATTGTTTTCTCTTTTCACAAGCTGTTGATTTCCTCTTTTCACAAGCTGTTGATTTCAACAAATGTTGTGTTCTCTCTTCACAAGCTGTTGATTTCAACATAAGCTGTTGCTGATCAGCATCTACATTAAATGATAAATGCTTCTAAATGTCTGCAGACTAGAAATTATTTCCCACCATAAATGTGTTAATACTAGTATGGTATGTATGTACCTATACATATCAAGGGAAGACACATGCTTCAAAGACACATTATATGATGGATTAGCTCAACACACAGTCATCTTAAGTGTAGTAAATTATGTAGGTTCATGTAATTGTATAACAAACATATCTTGCAATTTTTATTTTTTATTTATTTTTAGAAAAATGAATGTCTCTCCCCAATGCACAACCTTGCCAGCAAGGACCTTGACCTCTGACCTTAAAATCAAAAGGGTCATCTTCTTTTCACAGGTTATCCACCCATAAAGTTTAATGAGATTTGCTTAAGGGGAAGAGGAATTACGATGTGGACAACATTTTCCATTTTGCTGACATGGTGACCTTGACCTCTAATCTACTACTAACCTCAGTATCTAACCACATGCAGTCAAACCATGAGATCTTTCTGAGATTGGGATAGACGAGTTAAGTGCAGAAATGATTTTTTAACAATCGTGTCACGCTGACCATGGGCTTACTGACCTTAAAATAATATATAGGGGTCACCATCTCATCACAGGCAGTCAACCGATTTCAGAACAAGATTTTCTGTAACAAGACGTCCGATTGGACGAAGTAGCTTCCTTTTCCAATCAGATGTCTTGTTACAAAACACCTTGTTCTGGAATTGGTATAGACGGCTAAGGGTAAAATATATGTTCGATCGTGAAATTATCGAAATCACAGCTTCCACAACAACAACAACTCTCAGTTTCAGCGCTTCAGGTGTCCATTCGAGTTAATCATCCCATTATATTTCAGTCGTTTTTTATGCATGCCACCATGTTAGACCTATAGATTATAGGTAGTACCGACCGTGCCATCTTCTTGTCATTGAACTGAAAATTCACTCAACTTAGCATATTTGATTCTCTGGTACAAAAAAGTACAGTTGAATGACAGTTTATGTTTTATTCATTATACAAATGTACAAACATGTATAATCATGATCATTTTGTTTGTAACATGAGCAGGTTATGCTGTCCAGGCTATCTTACATACCGAGAAATAACAAGTAGTATAGAACTGTTGGTGTTTGTTGGCCATTTTAAGAGTTCCTTACCTTGAAGAATGTAATATATAATTATATATACATATATAAACTTTTTTTTTGTTAAGTCCATCATTTACTATCCTAGCTCTATGCTGTCTGCCTTTCTTTCTTACTACTGGTACTGCACACTGTCCTATAGGACCGTAATGCCTGTGTTTATTATTTTTATACCTTGGGCCACACTTAAAATATAATTAATGTTTGCCATTTCCCAACCAATCCGAAAAAAAGGCCCAACCCAAATATTCTAAATTGCCGGTCGCATAGAGATGCTGCTAAGAACAATAATAACAGAATTATATACATATATAAATTCCCGATTCTTGCAATTGTTCACATCGTGTTCAGGTGAGCACTTGAAGGTCAATAATTGCAGTCACTCTATGACCAGACATGTGATCGCAGTCTCTACCTGTAGGTATGGGATGCAAGGAATGACAACTCTGGGTAGAAAGTGATGTGATCGGAAAAAATTATCACACATTTGATTGATTCAGAGTTGAAAGAAAATATTCTTTGGTCGATTGTTACAATAAAAAAATGTTTATAAATTAAATTTAACTGATGTGTCAAATAGATTGTACCGGCACACACAAATGGAAATACTTGAAACAATGATGTTATCAACAATTAATTTGATCTCTGTTGTCAGGGCATTTTACACAATTTTTTTTAAAATCAAAATTAATGTGAAACCAGGTTATGGGCCTCTGCAGGCAGAATTGTACAGGCTGGTTCCCGTTTTTTACGCTTTGTAATGCTTCTGGCTGAATTGATACACAAAATGTGACAGATAAACTTTATTGAAAGCTGGTGTTATAACTTTTTTTTATAGTTCGATTTTGATATTTAAGCAGCATACTTTTTGTGAAAACATATTCTTTCTATTGGTGCGATTTCTTTTACAAAATTTTGAAAATATAGTAGAAAGCGTTGTCATTGCTAAATACAGTACTGAAATGGCTTCAATTTCCAAAACGGAATGTTTAACATTTCTGAAGTGTGTGTTACAAAGTATTCTGTATTTAAAACTCTACAACTGAAAAGATTAGTTTTATCCTTTCCCTAAATTACTGAATCCTTTTTTCTTTTCACGGTTATCAGATGAGCGAATAACGACCATTTTGGTGATCTTATTTTTAAAAAAGTTGTATTGATTTTCATTTAAATACCAGGGATTCATTTTGGGGCCGAGGGGCGGAATTTCGGCCTCACCCCAATCCAAAATATCCTATTTCCCCCAAAAAAAGCAAGATAAATTCCCAAAAAAAAAATTCTTATAATAAAGGTAGCCCTATTTGACAATGTATTTGTTAAAGACTTGTAGAAGAGCTTGATTTTGAAACTGTTCCAAAAAAATTTACTGCCTTACTATGTAATAACTAATATAGTGATTATTCGTTTGCCCAATTTGTAGATTTCACGCACATTTTTCCCAATCCAAAAGGCCTCTGACCCCACTTCCAAAAATGCAGAAAAATCCCTGAAAACATGCCATATCATTTTATTAATTAAACAAGAGGTCAATGACCTTGAAGCTCTACTGATTGATTTTGATTTCAGGAAGTAGTCGTACAAACTGTTTTTTTGAAAATCTATTTTTAGCCGTGGTGGCCATCTTGAATTTCCGGCCGACCTGAAATTTTGCTAGGATCAATTAGACATCAAGAGCAACATTCCTGTGAAGTTTCATGAAAATCCGTCAAGTAGTTTCAGAGGACTAGTCGCTACAAGTTTTCATTATATAACTCTATGTAAACAAAGATGGCCACTGACAGCCATGTTTAACATTGAATCAAAATAATGTTCGACTCGGATAACCATCATGTCATGCTGATCATTTTAGAAAAAGTCCCATATCAATATCTCTTATAGTTTTCAAGAAGTAGTCGCTACAAACTTATTTTTTAAAAATCTATTTTTAGCCATGGCGGCCATCTTGAATTTCCGGCCGACCTGAAATTTTGCTAAGATCAATAAGACATCAAGAGCAACATTCGTGTGAAGTTTCATGAAAATCCGTCAAGTAGTTTCAGAGGAGTAGTCGCTACAAGTTATCATTATATAACTCTATGTAAACAAACATGGCCGCTGGCAGCCATGGTTAACGTCAAATCAAAATAATGTTCGACTTGAATAACCATCATGTCATGCTGATCATTTTAGAAAAAGTCCCATATCAATATCACTTATAGTTTTCAAGAAGTAGTCGCTACAAACTTCTATTTTGAAAATCTATTTTTAGCCATGGCGGCCATCTTGAATTTCCGGCCGACCTGAAATTTTGCAAGGATCAATTAGACATCAAGAGCAACATTCGTGTGAAGTTTCATGAAAATCCGTCAAGTATTTTCAGAGGAGTAGTCGCTACAAGTTATCATTATATAACTCTATGTAAACAAAGATGGCCACTGGCAGCCATGTTTAACGTCGAATCAAAATAATGTTCGACTCGGATAACCATCATGTCATGCTGATAATTTTAGAAAAAGTCCCATATCAATATCTCTTATAGTTTTCAAGAAGTAGTCGCTACAAACTTATTTTTTAAAAATCTATTTTTAGCCGTGGCGGCCATCTTGAATTTCCGGCCGACCTGAAATTTTGCTAGGATCAATAAGACATCAAGAGCAACATTCCTGTGAAGTTTCATGAAAATCCGTCAAGTAGTTTCAGAGGAGTAGTCGCTACAAGTTTTCATTATATAACTCTATGTAAACAAAGATGGCCGCTGGCAGCCATGTTTAACGTTGAATCAAAACGATTTTCGACAAGGACCAACATCATGTCATGCTGATCATTTTAGAAAAAGTCCCATATCAATATCTCTTATAGTTTTCAAGAAGTAGTCGCTACAAACTTATTTTTTAAAAATCTATTTTTAGCCGTGGCGGCCATCTTGAATTTCCGGCCGACCTGAAATTTTGCTAGGATCAATTAGACATCAAGAGCAACATTCCTGTGAAGTTTCATGAAAATCCGTCAAGTAGTTTCAGAGGAGTAGTCGCTACAAGTTTTCATTATATAACTCTAGGTAAACAAAGATGGCCGCTGGCAGCCATGTTTAACGTCAAATCAAAACGATTTTCGACAAGGACCAACATCATGTCATGCTGATCATTTTAGAAAAAGTCCCATAGCAATATCCCTTAGAGTTTTCAAGAAGTAGTCGCTACAAACTTGTTTTTTAAAAACCTATTTTTAGATTTGGCGGCCATCTTGGATTTCACATCTACATGAATTTTTGCTAGGATCAACTAGACTCCATGGGCAACATTTCTGTAAAGTTTCATGAAAATCTATTCAGTAGTTTCAGAGGAGTAGTCGCTACAAAAAAAAAGTTAACGGACGGACAGACGGACGGACGACGGACCACGGCATAAGCTCTGCTGATCTCTGATCAGTAGAGCTAAAATTGGCATTTCTTTTGTTAATTTTATTTTTTTCTAAATAAAAAACACAATTTGCTACCTACCTACCCAAAATTTAAAATTAGGGTGGCCTTGTCACTATTTTGTATTATGGACATTTCGTACCTTGGGCATTTGATACCTTGCCTCATTGGACATTTCGTACCCAGTTTAGGGTATGAAATGTCCAAAGCGTACTGTGTATGCTAATTAAATTCATGTTATAGACATGTACACATGCCTGATTCATATCGGCGATTTTGTATTTTACATGTATATTGGAATGTGATGTTCTATTAGTTTATGTAAAATTAATATAAAGTTCCCCTTTTTATAAAGTTTCCCTTTTCACATGAGTTATACATTGTTTTATATCTTTACCAAAGAAAACATTGCATTGTTTTATACTTTTACCAAATTATATTTTTACTAAAACATATTTTTACCAAAGAAAACAGAATCAATATGTCGCAATCTTATTAGCCATTATTGCGTTAATGTACATAACTGTGTCTTTTTAGAGTTTACATAACCTCTGAATAGGTGAACAAAATTCATCACAAATCTAGTAATAATGTGGATTTTTGTGTGTGTATTTTATTCTCAAAATCAATAGCATGGTAACAAAATGTTTTAATAAAACACAAACAACTAAACAATTAAACATTATTAGACAGTTAATTCCTATCTGAAACAGTGAAACCCAATGACTTTATTGTCCAACAGCAGGGTACGAAACATCTAAAGGCCAGGGTACGAAACGTCAAACTGTAGGGTATGAAACATACCCAGTTGGACGCTTCGTACCCAAAACTGGGCAAATATCCATAAATCACAGACTTGACAATAGTCAATACTTCTAAGATCTCTGAGGCGAGTTGTTAAACAATTAAATTATTTTACCCATTTAGCTTTGATAAATATCATAAAGACCTTTTTGTTTTTATTTATTTCACTGTCATGGACCTCTTTTAGAGATAGTGTGGTAAACACAATCACACATTCATGACTTTGACACTGTGTCACACATGCCATCACACAAATGACTAACTTTAGATTAAATAATAAATTATGGGAGAAATATTTTTTGTTATAATGTGTAGATGCAGTAACATTTTAAAACAAACACCTGTATTGAGCTTCTTGTTTTTCCTCTGTGCTCTCTACTCGTGTATCCGACATGATTAAGATCCAATAAGAAAACTTGCACAAATAAATAGATATATTTTATCCAATTTGACACTTGTCAAAAATATCAAAATGACACCGAGCACACATCGGTTTTTATCACACCCGTTATGTAGCTTTATCCAAAATCTAGAGAGTTACTGGAGCCCATTTTGTCCGCAGAATTTCTAGTTTGTACTTGGAAAATAGATGACCCATGAGTATTGACTAGAAAAAATTGTTTTATCCATCTACGTCAGCATCGCATCGCATAACATTGATCGGATTACTCGGACATTCCCCATAGTCTAGATCATCTGTGACGCTTGCTTGTTTTCAAGACAAACGGTCCTCTGAATAAAATTTGATTTTTTGCCGATACACTGGTAAGGTTTCTGATTGGCTGTGACAGGAATACTGCTATCCAAGATATACAGAAAGACATACATTTATTAATAAGCAAAGATAAACAAAGGGAAACTTCATTATTATATCGACGAAATAAATGCGGATGGTCAGAAAAACGTTGATAAAAAAAATAATTGTAAAATTTGTTTCTGCACAATTTACAATCAAGCGTCGAAGATGATCAAGACTAACATTCCCAATTATGTCCAAAATGTTGCGAACGGTGTGTTATTATTTTCACACAACGTGAGACGGTCCATCGAACCCAAACCACCCAAAACCAATCACAAAACGTCTCGAGGTAAAAATGTATTTAGGTATTCATGTGCTTAAACCACATTTGGGCAAAAATACTGAATGCTGTTGTAATCATTAAAATCAAAGAATTAAGTGAATACCATGAAAAGGCATGTTTTGTCTGCATGTTTTTAAAATACTACCATTGTTTGATGTATCGACACTGGGGATTAAACATATTTATAAAGTGCCCAACTATTGTCACAGGTGGCTGTATTGGTGTTGGGAACTTAACAAAAATTGGAGAAAAATAAATAAATATATATATTTTTTTTTTTTTATGTTTTCGTGTTATTTGTTGAAAACAAACATATTTTAAGTTTTCCTGAAAAAAATGTCCCAGTATTTGGGACATTTTTTTCACAGAGTATCGTACGATAACTACGATACTCTGGGACATTTTTTTCAGGAAATCTTAAAATATGTTTGTTTTCAACATAACTACGATACTCTGGGACATTTTTTTCAGGAAAACTTAACATGTTCGTTTTTGGATTTTTTTAAAAAAAAAAATTCTTTTTTTTTAGTTCTCAACACCGATACAGCCACCTGTGACTATTGTATTCTCAAAGGAATAATACAGTTAATTATTTTATAGAAATGTACTTTGTGCAAACTGTCAAAGGGAGGGGTGGAGTTGGTGTGTTGTGTGGGGAGTGTGCGTGTGTGTGGGGGGGGGGGGGGGGGGGGGGGTGTGATAATGGGGAGGGTGTAATCTTATATTTTAGAGTAATATTATTTCTGCAAATTGATTTTTAAAAAAAAATGAAATTCATAAAAGAAATAAACAAATTACATTTTCTTCATTATTCTACCATAGGTTTAAATCATAGATCTACATACTCTGGATTTGAAACATATCATAAATCCAATTTATCCGCCGAATAATAATTTACCCATGATTACTTGCGCGTATGGGTAAGGGTATTTTGCTGCATGGGCTTTGCGATAAGTTAGGCACTGTCTTGCGAATTTATCAAATCCAAGAAGACCTAGTATACATATCGTTGCTAATTTATTTGTTTTGAGAAAAAACAAACTAAATAACAAAAACATACATTCTTTTGACCGTATGTGAAACTGCAACAGTGACGAGACTCGGCAAATTAAAAAAATATATATATAGTTACATATTGTTGCTGATTTGTTTATTTTGGGAAATGTTTTTAAGTTAGCAGGCTAATTCAAAGACACGTTAAGAGCTAATTCTTTCTTCTATAAAGTGATGTCTGTTTTAGCTTTACTAAAACGAACTATATAACAAAATATCTGTTTGTTTATCCGTAATAATTCGAAACTGCGACAGTGACGTGACACGGCAAATTGTCAATATATATATATTCAGATCGTTGCTGATTTTTTTGGGAAACGTATTTAAGCTAGCTTAGAGATTATTCTTTATTTATAAAGTGACTTCTGTTTTAAATTTAATATACGAAATAAATAAGATGACCGTATGTGAAACTGAAATGATCAAGTGATTTGGCAAATACACTTGCATAATGATACATGTAAGTACATAAGTTAGCTGGCTCATTAGGCAACTCGACCTGATTTTGGCTTCAGTTGTGTAATCTTATGTTCCATCACAGATATATATTAGGTATGTGGTTCAATATAAACATTATCCAGCTGGCTTGCGGAACGTCGGTGGTCCTACCCAGGTGCCCGCCCGTGCAACGTGTCTGTGTCGGCATTTGTATTTTGATACAATTCAGTTATGTCACCATGTGTGCCAATAAACAGGATGAAATAATCGGTGGAATGCTTTCATTTTTGGTTATTACACCCTTCCACCCCTAAGTCAGACGTGTCATACCGAATATACAAGTGGTCGTGCGCGGTATTTCGGCATATTGTCCCCTTAACAATCCTTAGAAGGGCGGTAACAAATATAATCAAAGGGTTGTCTTGTTGTTCAAATAACAGGATGTTGGTGATCGATATAATATTTCTGTTTTATTGCAAGTAAGTACCCCAAAGTCAAACGTGTCGTACCGAATACACAGGTATCGCGTCGTTCACATAATTATAAAACACGTACATCATAACTGAATTTACAAAATAATGGCAATACAAAGAAATAATTAATTTGAATATAGTACCGTAAATAAAACAGTAAAATGCAGACTTCTTAAAATGTATATACATTTTTATGAAAAATACTCGAGATTTTCTTTTTTTAATTTTCAACCAAGTTCAACTGCGTAATTTGAAAACAAAAACCATAGGCTATACAGAAATCCAAGGCCATAAACCAGATCTTCACAATAATGGCAATACAAAGGAATAATTATTTTGAATATCGAAACATAAATAAAACAGTAGTTTGACTTCTTAAAATGTGTACTCAGTATACGTTTTTTATGAATAATACTCAAGATTTTTTTTAATGAATTTTCAACCAAGTTCTACTGCGTAATTTGAAAACAAAAACCATAGGCTATACAGAAACCCAAGGCCATAAACCAGATCTTCACAATAATGGCAATACAAAGTAAAATTATTTTGAATATCGAAACATAAATAAAACAGTAGTCTGACTTCTTAAAATGTGTATACATTTTTTATGAAAAATACTCGAGATTTTTTTTTAATGAATTTTCAACCAATTTCAACTGCGTAATTTGAGAATAAAACAAAGACTATACAGAAATCCAAGGACATAAACCAGATCTACACAATAATGGCATTAAGAAGGAATAACTATTTTGAATATCGTTTTTTTTTGATAAAATTTTCAATAAAGGTCAAGTTTCATCAATAAGCACTTCTACACTATATACAACCTTACCACATCATCTTATTAAAGACAAGCTTATTCCTCTTATTCAAAAAAACATTCGCTAGAGAAAATACTACATATTTGGCATGTAATAATATAAAAGCGTTTTTTACTAACAGTAGTTTAGACAATTATACTATGTGGACTTGCTTTGAAGTTTGTGAAGCACTCATCTTCCTATTAGATAATATTTTCGTCAGGTATGGAACCACCGTTTACGGTACACAATTTGAATATTCAATCCTTAACCCGTAGTATAATGGACCGTTCCAATTATGTGACAAATGGGTGTTTTGGAGGAAAATGGCTGATCAGCAACTGGACATTGTAAACCCAGATCAGCCTGAGAATTACTTGCAGGCTGATCTGGGTTTACAACAGACGCAAAGGCTATTATAGTCATGCTTGGCGGGTTAAGGGTTAAAAAATAATATTTAGTAATTTCTAAATTAGTTTAAATAAATTACTTTGGTATGTAAACAATAGTGGAGAATAACGCACCAAGTATTATATATTTACCTGTGGTAAAAATGGTGAAGAAAAAATATAACCCTATTTTTTTCCCCGGATTGCAGGCAGTCTGAATTAATAAATCAAGGTCCTAATTTCAAGGCTGATAAATACCCGAAGTTTGCCATGCTTCTCTTAAAGATATGAATTCTTATTCATTTATTATTTCAGAGAACTTTTATGGGACGTAAGCCATTGTGGGTAGTTTTAGAAAGAGGCGTGATGTCTTATTTTAGGAACAGGTAAAGTATAAAATAAGTTAATTTATGCACATATTTCTTGTGTATGAGTGACTTGCATCTTTAGAGCTGCAGACCTCTGCATTACAAGGGTGTACCGGTACTCCTCCTTGATGGTGGCATGTCTGATGGGAAACTTCATCCTTAATTTTATCTTCCTTTGCGTTTTTTTGACCCAATATAATCATGCATGCATTAAACCCTATTTCATTTTGTGGTCTGTCGTATTTATATTATATATGGTAATTGCTCAAATATGCTGTAGGCAGTTCAGGGGATGCTTACGTGTCCCTTAAGCAGAACTTAAAAAAAATAATACGGTATAATCCCAAATAAACGCCCCCGGGGGCATAACATTTTTGAAAAGGGGGTGTTGATTTGAGACCAAAAACACAGAATTTAACTTTTAAATAAGACATTATTTATCAAGAAAACCAAAGTCCGCATGTCAGTCAATCACTTAATGCATCGGATTTTAAGTTTTCTAGTGATTTGTGTGTTCCATTGTGAATGAAACAGATTAACTTGCATCTCTTGGTAAGTTTAAAAAAAAAAATTCTAAAAAAAGGGTGGGTGTGGGGGTGGCGTTTATTAGGAATTATACGGTATATCTCAGTGGTGGTTTAGTGGGACCTTGCGTTAGGCCTTAAGTGGATGAAATATTCAAAATAATTGTCCACTGCACCAGTGAGACACTAAAAACAATGGACCTTACACCTTACATGCAATCAAGATGAGACACTAAAAACAAAGAACCTTACACCTTACATACAATCAAATGGACCAAATACCACACACACACGCGCGCACGCGCACACACATGCACACACATTTCATTTTGTGGTCTGCCTTATTTATAATATATGCGAATGTTCAGGGTATGCTTACTTGACCCTAATGCAGAACTTGAAAAAAACAAACTACCATATAATCCCTAATAAATGCCGGGGGCATAGGGGCATAACATTTTTGAAAAGGGAGGCGTTTATTTGAGACCAAAACCACACAATTTTACTTTTAAATCGGACATTATTTATTGATTTTTTTTATCAAATCTGCATGTCAGTCAGTCAATCAATCAATGCATCGGATTTTAAGTTTTCCAGTGATTTTGTGTGTTCCATTGTGAATGAAACAGATTAACTTGCATCTTTTGGTAAGTTTTAAAAAAAAGATTATTAAGATGAGACTAAAAACAAAGGACCTTACACCTTAAATACAATCAAATGGACCAAATATCCCCAATCCCCCTCTGCACATGGACAGTGATATGTCAGTTACTCTTCAAGTTTTGTCTCGCCTTTTCGAAGAAAAAAAGAGAAATAGGTGTTGCTTTTCCGGCGGCTTCGAAGGCATCAACATTCAAGTTTTGCATTTAGGTTATTTTTTCACAAACTGTATGCACTAGACCTTTCAAACTTTGGTTATAGTTGTATCTTGGGTGACACATTGCAAATGTGGAAGTGACCTTGACCCTCCAAGCAGATAACTTACTAATTTTTACCTTCAGCTTTTACATTTAGGTCAATTTCTCACAAACTGTATGCACTAGACCTTTCAAACTTTGCTTATAGTGGTAACTTGGGTGGTACATCACAGCGTGACAAAGCAAATATGGATTTGACCTTGACCCTCCAAGCAAAGGGCAGATAACCTTATAATTTTTACCTTCAACTTTTGCATTTATGTCACTTTTTTACAAACTATGCACTAGACCTTCCTAACTTTGCTTATAGTTGTATCTTGAGTGGTATATTGCAACGTGACAAAGCAAATGTGGATGTGACCTTGACCCTCCAAGTAATGGGCAGTTAACTTAATAATTTTTACCTTCAACATTTACGTTTAGGTCACTTTCTCACAAACTTTATGCATTAGACCTTTCAAACTTTGCTTATAGTTGCTTCTTGGGTAGTACATCATAACGGGTCAAAAAGCAAATGTGTATGTGACCTTCAGCCTCCAAGCAAGGGCAGATAACTTTAATTGTTACATTTACATCACTTTCTCATGAACTATAATTATGCACTAGATGCTTTAAACCTAAAAGTTTTTAGCTTAATCTTTGGAAGACAAAAATTCTATTTTGACATAGTTGTATCTTGGATAGAGCATCTTTCTGGATGCATGGATTTCATCTATGACCTTGACCTACTTTTTGGAGCAGATGAATTTATATTTTTTTATTTATTTATTTTATTATTATTTTTTTTTTTTTTTCTTTTATAGAATGTCATTTTGTTTTTAAAAAAATGCACTTAAATGTCATCTCAGCAAACTGTAAACTCCATTGTTTTCAGTTATTAAAATGTTTACAAACTTTCATTTAAGCAACATTTATCTTTTATTTTTAAGTCCCACCCCAGTTAGGCGAGACATGTGAATCTGTGGATTTCTTGTTTAGATGAAGTTTAAAAAATAAAGATCACGTGGTTTCACTGTCAGCGAATCTTTTCAGTGAATCTTTTCATACAGAGTAATATTGATCTAAAAGTACACTGATTTAGTTTTCTATTCCAATGTATAATGTAGATTACCTTAGTTATACCCAAGTTTTTTGATAGAAACAGGGTATATTAAAATCACCTCCGTTTGTCCGTCTGTCCGTCTGTCCATCTGTCCGTTACCACATCTCGTCCTGAACCGCTGAATGGAATTCAACCAGACTTAGGGTATGACATCTACATATGATGACGGCGTGCAAGAGCACTATTTTTTTTGGCTCCGAGCCAAGGGGTCCTCAGGAGGGGTCAAAAGGTCAAATTAACTAAAAATTCAATTACACTGTCATTTTTTCATATTTTTGTACATATCTTGGTATATGTAATCGTCTATAAAAGATAAACAACATATCAAAACGATTTTTATATTTCGCAAACTCAAACGTCTGCCCTGGGGCCCAGGGTGGGTGGGGTGGGCGGGATTTTTTTTTTTTTTTTTTTTTGTAATTGTGTCTCAAATGAAACATTATGATGATGGCTCTGCACCCAGGGTCCCTCAGCTGGGTCAAAAGGTCAAATAGACTAAAAATTCAATTACACTGTAATTTTTCCATATTCTTGTACATAACATGGTCAATGTAAACGTTTGTAAAAGATAAACAACATATTAAATGATTTTAAATGAATTTATTATTTTTATTATATCGAACTCGGAGCGTCTGTCAGCGTGGGGTGTGTGGGGTGTGGGGTGTTAGGGGGATTTTTTAAATTTATAATTATGTCTCAAATGATGATGGGATTACACTGTATACATTTGTTTCAATGGTTTATTATTTAAAACTCGGACGTCTTCCCTGGGGTTCGTATTGGAGGGGGTGGGTGGTGGGTGAAGGGTAACAGGGAGTCAATCATTTTGATGAAGGGTTTACATTGTATATACTGTAGGGCTGTGTGTGTGGGGGGGGGCAGGGGGGATGGGCGGGGGGGTAGTGACCTGTGTGAATAAAACGTGGGTATTTTACGACGGCCCCGCCGTCAAATTCATTCTACTTTCTTTTGTGAATGTCCTTTTACATTGGCGCTGCCATTTTGTTGTTTTACTAAGTGTTGTTTCAAGATATGTGAATGTTATATGACATAATCGCAGCATCGCGGTTTCCTTTGTTGAGGTATGTCGTTTTGTAATTTTCACACTTTTTCACAAAACACAAACTATAATAAGGATGTTTGCATGTTGACATGTGTAAAAACAATATTTCAGGGGAGATGCGTCAACAGGGTCCAAAAGAAAGAGTATGAAATACCTGGATGAGGCTAAAGTAAAGGTAGAATGATATTGCAGACATTGTTGTCATCATCTTGATTTTAATCTCAAACTAACCAGTCGCAGTCAATATATTTAGTTTCTTATCAGATATGTGTCTTATGTATTATTAACTAATTATTTTTTTGTTATAAAGGCACCTAATATTATGTATTCTGATATGTCAAATTTAACTGATGTAAAAGTAATTTCATTTGTCAAGTTTATAAGTGGCCTCGGTAGCTCAACATATTGGTGATAGAGCTGCAGACCTCTGTGGGTCGCTCCCTGGCAGGGGCATGTCTGCTGGGAATCTTCATCCTTTAACTCACATCCCCGCAGTGTAACCTAATAATTATGATGTGTTAACGGGACGTAAAACGTCTTTCATTTCGTTTTGCATGTTTATAAACTTTATTGTTTTACAAGAAAGCTATTCAGCTTTTACCTTCTTGCTGGTGTGGATGACAGCTTTATTATGGCCATGGTGTTAGAGAAATCTCATTAATGTGCAGATGGGCGATGGTGATACACTTTCATATACTATGTTCACGTGTGTGTCGGGCGATATTATTTTACTGTTGTCAGTTTGCGTGGTAGATGGGGTGTGGATTCACGATGTTACGTTGAGCCAATTGTGTATTTTTACAGTTCCTGCAGAGGCAGCTATGTTATTTGAAAAAAATTGCCTTTAAGGCATTGTAAAAAGTGAAAAATAAAACTGCAAAATGTCATACATGTGATACTTTCAGGACCTCAATCTGGGAGTTTAGTGATTTTTTTAAGGGAGATTCATGCAAAAATCTGGGAGGTTTTTTCGCGGGATATTTTTAGCGCGCGGGCAGTATTTTTTAACCAAATTCCATAAACGAATACCTGAAAACACACTTAGACAAATTGTTTTGTTTTTTTTGTAATATAATATCTTTATTTTCAACATTATTTTCAGACATGGTTTATATATACATTTTGATTTAAAACATATATAATAAAGAGTAAACTTAAAGATAATACAATGTTTTTGGTTTTTGTGGAAGATTTCTGCCCGATCATGTTTTTTTTTTTAAATGGATTATATTTTTACCATTCATACTAAAAGAGAGAAATACAGCAACAACAACAACAATACAAAAACAACAACAAAAAAAAAACACAATACCCATCGCATTATGTATTTTCATTATTTACTCATTTGAATGTTCCTATGCTTGTATGTTATTTTATTTAAAATTGACTACTAATAATGGCTCTATTTCTCGTTTTGTTGAAAGAAGAAAAACGAGCTGGAATCTTCCACATTTATATGTAACAAAAATATCTATACAATGTTCCATTAATACAATTTGTTGTGAAAAGAGTTGTTTGTTCTTAAATAAACAAGAGGTCAATGACCTTGAAGCTCTACTGATTGATTTTGATTTCAGGAAGTAGTCGCTACAGACTTGTTTTTTGAAAAATTATTTTTAGCCGTAGCGGCCATCTTGAATTTCCGGCCAACCTGAAATTTTGCTAGGATCAATTAGACATCAAGAGCAACATTCCTTTGAAGTTTCATGAAAATCCGCCCAGTAGTTTCAAAGGAGTAGTCGCTACAAGTTTTTACTATATAACTCTATGTAAACAAAGATGGCTGCTTTCAGCCATGTTTAACGGTGAATCAAAACAATTTTTGACAAGGACCAACATCATATCATGCTGATCATTTTAGAAAAAGTCCCATATCAGTATCACTTGTAGTTTTGAAGAAGTAGTCGCTACAAACTTGTATTTTGAAAATTTATTTTTAGCCGTGGCGGCCATCTTGAATTTCCGGCCGACCTGAAATTTTGCTAGGATCAATTAGACATCAATAGCAACATTCCTGTGAAGTTTCATGAAAATCCGCCAAATAGTTTCAGAGGAATAGTCGCTACAAGTTTTCATTATATAACTCTATGTAAACAAAGATGGCCGCTGACAGCCATATTTAACATCGAATCAAAACAATTTTTGACAAGGACTAACATCATGTTATGCTGATCATTTTACAAAAAGTCCCATATCAATATCACTTATAGTTTTCAAGAAGTAGTCGCTACAAACTTGTATTTTGAAAATCTATTTTTAGCCATGGCAGCCATCTTGAATTTCCGGCCGACCTGAAATTTTGCTAGGATCAGACATCAAGAGCAACATTCCTGTGAAGTTTCATGAAAATCCGTCAAGTAGTTTCAGAGGAGAAGTCGCTACAAGTTTTCATCATATAACTCTCTGTAAACAAAGATGGCCACTGGCAGCCATGTTTAACTTCGAATCAAAATAATGTTTGACTCTGATAAGCATCATGTCATGCTGATCATTTTACAAAAAGTCCCATATCAATATCACTTATAGTTTTCAAGACGTAGTCGCTACAAACTTCTTTTTTAAAAATCTATTTTTAGCTGTGGCGGCCATTTTGAATTTCTGGCCGACCTGAAATATTGCTAGGATCAATTAGACATTAAGAGCAACATTCCTGTGAAGTTTCATGAAAATCCGCCAAGTAGTTTCAAAGGAGTAGGTGCTACAAGTTTTCATTATATAACTCTATGTAAACAAAGATGGCCGCTGGCAGCCATGTTTAATGTCGAATCAAAACAATTTTTGACAAGGACCAACATCATATCATGCTGATCATTTTAGAAAAAGTCCCATATCAATATCACTTATAGTTTTCAAGAAGTAGTCGCTACAATTTTTTTTTTTTAAACCTATTTTTAGATCTGGTGGCCATCTTGGATTTCACATCAACATGAATTTTTGCTAGGATCAACTAGACTTCATGGGTAACATTTCTGTAAAGTTTCATGAAAATCCATTCAGAAGTTTCAGAGGAGTAGTCGCTAAAAAAAAAGTTTACGGACAGACAGACGGACAGACGGCATAAGCTCTGCTGAAGGACAGACGGAAGACGGACGCCGCACCACGGCATAAGCTCTGCTGATCTCTGATCAGTAGAGCTAAAAAAAGGAAAGTATTTTCCTGAAATATTTTACAGAATATCGTACCGTAAATGAAAGAGGAGTTAAATTTCTAGAAACGTACATTTTCGACTAAGCAGAAAACTGTAGAAAAAGAAATTCAACACAGCTAGCGAGTATATTTTCGCCGTTAAAATCAAAGTTATATTATGAATTCCATAATTTTTTCAATAAATTAAAACAATACATGCATATTTAAATAACTTAGCTCGATATTTGAAATAGATCGCGTAGTAGCATGTTAATAATTCAGTTTTATGTCAGCATCAACTCATTTCAGGATAATCGATCGCGTCAAAAATGGTCACCGCACACCTGGTACCCTGTTGTTTACCGCAGAGTAATCAGGGAACCAGCTTATTCGCCATTCAGTGGATAAATCGAGAATTAACAAGGGGCGTTTAGGCAGTTTCAAATCCAGGGTACCTGTATATCCATGTTTAAATAAGCAAAAATTCAAAAATTACTAGATCTAATATGTAAAAACAATCTTTGAATTATTTAAATAATTAGTAATAATGACTTGTATATTAAGTTATTTAAAACAAGAGCACCGCCTGATGGGGCATTATACACCCATTTGCTTGGTGGTGTTGTTTTTTAAAAACATTTCCTAGAGGTCAGGTGAATATGGCTTTTGATCTTTGACTTGCTCAAAAACAAATTGATTTACTCAAAAACAAATTGATAGGGGTTGTTGTTTAACCAAGAGAAATAATTGTATGAAGTTTCAAGATTAAGTCAAATAGTTCATGAATGACAGCCGTTAAAGCGTTTTTCCTAAGGTCACATAGGCCTTGACCTTTGACCTAATAACCATACATTTGTGGTTGTTGTACCATGGATACTATTTGCATAAAGTTTCAAGAGTGTAGATATAATGTAATAGTATATAAATTACAGTGCAAAAGGCATTTTTCGGTTACTGTGACCTTAACCTTTGACCTACTAACCCCAAAATAATAGGAGTCATTGTTTTACCATGGATACAATTTCTGTAAAGTTTCAAAATATTAGGTCAAATAGTTTTACAAGCTACAGTGGGGAAGTGTTTCTCACCAAGGACAATGAAGTTCCATGTTATACTTTTATTTGGGAGTTTACATGTGGATATGTGGATATGCATATGTCTATATAAGTCATGGCGACTTATCTACTGACCCCAAAAGCAACGGTTCATCCTTTAACCAAGGTCAATGTACATGTACCTATGAAGTTCCATGAGTGTAGGTATTATACTTCCACATTACTCGTGTATGTCCATATGAAGTCATAGTAACCTCCAATACCTCCACCGTCATGGTGACCTCCACATTTGAGCTATTGACCCTAAAAGCAACTGGTTCCTCTTCTCACAAAAGGTAATGCACCTATGAAGTTGCATGAGTGTCAGTTTATAGCTAGGAATGAGTATGTCCATATACTGTCATGTGACCTTCACCTTTGACCTACTAACCTCAAAAGCAATAATCCTCCTCTCACCAAGGGCAAAGTACATATTAAGTTTTATGAGTGTGGGTGTTACTTCTGACACCAAAAGCAATGTTCCTTCTCTAACCAAGGTCAATGTTTATTATGAAGTTTCACGAGGGTGAGTGTTAAAAAACTGTTATACTTTTGAAGTTATTATACAGAATGCATATATTTACCCATTGCCCACAATACAATATTGTTTCTCCTCTCACCAATGGCAAAGCACATTATTACGAAGTTTCATGAGGGTGGATATTACCTTCAAATGTATTGCAAGGAATGTATATTTCATTTTGAGGTCATAGTGACACTGACCTTTGACCTACGGACTCCAAAAGCAATAGGGTTCCTTTTCTCACCAAGGTCGATGTATATTATGAAGATTCATGAAACCGAGTCTTATACTTTCGAAGTTATCATACAGAATGCGCATTTTCCATAAGGTTCTAGCAACCCCGACCTTTGACCTTCTGATCCCAAAACAGTTTCATCACAAGGCTCAAACTGGCACTCCCACTTTATAAATTCCTGGGTATGGCTTTGAGTTTGATGGTAATTGAAAGTAAAACACCTAAACAATTAAGCTTGTAACAATTTATTAACAAGAATATTACTATATAAAAATAGAAAAATAATAACAGTCGTACATATACTAAGTAAACAAACATTTTTAACCACTTGGTTTGATGTAAAATCTCTCAAAATTCCCAACAGAATTTTCAAAATCAATTTCATAAAGCTTATATATGAAATCAATCTCCAATTATTATAAATATAGGATGTTTAAAGGGGTTGATGCACTATTTTCAAACAGAATTATTTAGAAGGGCTCTGAAAAACTTGAAAAAAAATGAAAGAATTATCAAAATGCCATGAAAAATAAAAGACATGACCTATTGAAAATTTGCAAAGAGCATAAATGGAGGCGACCATTTTGGAACGATGACGTCATCGCGCCTTTTTACCATATATGGCATACTGACAAAATACATTTTAAAGTAAACAGATTATTTTAAATATAGGATGTTTAAGGAGCCCCATTAATTTTCATATAAGATTTATGAAACGAGTTATGAATTATTTTAATTTTAACGAACCTTTTGGTGAGTTAAAATGAAAAAGAATTCATAACAAGTTTCATAAATCTTATATAGAATGAGGTTGAGTTTAAGACCCTTTTTATCACATAACATTATAGACAAATATGTAAGAAATAAAATTTAATTGGACATAAAACGCCACAACGTCAGACAAACTTGAGCACTAAAACATCATAAAATCACGTCCTTTGACGCCAAAACGTTATGCGACGTCATAATGTCATGTCATTCACAACGTAGGGTATCAAAGCGTTTATATTTTATCTATTTACGACAGAGCATTTTATGTCGACTTTAAAAAAAAACAGAAACTGATTTGCATAACGTAAATTTTGTATAAATCATTGTTGGTAAATAAGTTTATGACTTAGATCCAGATGAAGCTATAATAAAAAATAGTTTTAGTTAACAAAACTTGCGTAGAGTTACATATTTAATGTATTTTACGCTCAAACAATCAAAGGCGTTCCAGGTTGTATTACACGTGTACATATAATAGCATCTGAAATGGGTGTTCGACATTGTTAACAATGGACGTTATGTGATAACGCGTGATATGAAATAGGTTATAAAATAACCTAAATTTAACCTATATTATAGCGTTATAATGGTGGACAACACACTTTTGAACGTTTTGGACACTTTTTGTGTTACTGTTTAGTGTGCTCAGCATCTTGCTTTATTCATTGTTTTTAATGTGATATTAAGGCAAAGGATCAAAAGTAAAATACTGAAAATAACAAGAGGTCAATGACCTTGAAGCTCTACTGATAGAATTGATAGCTAGATCAGCATTCCTGTGAAGTTTCATAAAAATCTGTCAAGTAGTTTCGGAGGAGTAGTCGCTACAAGTTGAAGTCTTTACTATATAACTCTAGGTAAACAAAGATGGCCACTGGAATCAAAAAGATTTCGACAAGGATCAACATCTTGTCATGCTGATCATTTCAGAAAAAGTCCCATATCAATATCACTTACAGTTTTCAAGAAGTAGTCGCTACAAACTTGTTTTTAAAAATCTATGTTTAGCCGTGGTGGCCATCTTGAATTTCCGGCCGACCTGAAATTTTGTTAGGATCAACTAGACATCAAGAGCAACATTCCTGTGAAGTTTTATGAAAATCCGCCAAGTAGTTTCAGAGGAGTAGTCGCCGCAAATGTTTACTACACAAACTCTATGTAAACAAAGATGGCCACTGGCGCCCATGTTTAATGTCGAATCAAAATAATTTTCGACAATGATCAACATCATGTCATGCTGATCATTTTAGAAAAAGTCCAATATCCATATCAATTACAGTTTTCAAGAAGTAGTCGCTACAAACTTTATTTTAAAATAAAAATCTGTTTTTAGTCATGGCGGCCATCTTGAATTTCCGGCCAACCTAAAAATATTCTGGGATGTGATCAAGAGCAACATTCCTGTGAAGTTTCATAAAAATTCGTCAAGTAGTTTCAGAGGAGTAGTCGCTACAAGTTTTTACTATATAAATCTATGTAAACAAAGATGGCCTCTTGCGGCATGTTTAAAGCTGCATCGAAATAAATTTTGACAAGGATCAACATCATGTCATGCTGATCATTTTAGAAAATGTCCCATATCAATATCTCTTACAGTTTTCAAGAAGTAGTCGCTACAAATTTATTTATTTTAAATCTATTTTTAGCCGTGGTGGCCATCTTGAATTTCCGGCCAGCCTGAAATTTTTCTAGAACCAAGTAGACATCAAGAGCAACATTCCTGTGAAGTGTCATGAACATCCGCCAAGAAGTTTCAGAGGAGTAGTCGCTGCAAGTTTTTACTATATAATAGGCAGCCATGTTTAACGTCGAATCAAAATGATTTTTGACAAGGACCAACATCATGTCATGCTGATCATTTTAGAAAAAGTCCCATATCAATATCACTTATAGTTTTCAAGAAGTAGTCGCTACAAACTTGTATTTTATAAATATATTTTTAGCTTTGGCGGCCATCTTGGATTTCACATCAACATGAATTTTTGCTAGGATCAACTAGACTTCATGGGCAACATTTCTGTAAAGTGTCAGGAATATCCATCTATTAGTTTCAGAGGAGTAGTCGCTACAAATAAAAGTTTACGGACAGACAGACGGACGGACAGATGGACGGACGTACACAAAATCAGGCTTTGTGTGACTAAAACTTGTGTGTGTACGTTCATACTTTGTGTGACTGTTTTTGACATATTGTGTGTCGTTTTTACCAGATGGACACATTTTAGTCACACAAGCTCCCCTCCCCTTGTGTGACTGCAATTTTTTATTGCTTTAAATGAAGAAATAGACTGTTTCCTGTGAGACATACTTGCTTGTGTGTCAGTCAAACAAGAAAAAAAAAGTCACAGAAGTATACTTTATACATAAAAAAAGACACACAAGGCGCTCCTGTAAACTCGGACGACGGACACCGCACCACGGCATAAGCTCTGCTGATCTCTGATCAGTCGAGCTAAAAATATATTGTTTCTAGACTTTCAAATTCAGACTGACAATATGTGGTTAAAAACTGTTTTTACAGGGTACTGGTACGTAATTGCATACTTGTTGTAAAACATGGATAACAATTTATGATATGTGAAAAAGAGTACCACTGGCTGATGTTGATGTTTGTCTTTTAAAAAGAAAGATAATTCCATTGAAAAGGCCAGAAAATGGGTGGGTTGGTGTGTTGCTTGGGAAATCATTCATGAAAAAATGTGGGACGCATTTTTTTGCAGGCGCAGTGGAGTGGGGTGGGGTATGGAATAGGTTGTTGAAGTGGGAGTTGGGATGTGCGGCAATTTTTACCAAACTCAAAATTTTATGCTATATGAGTAGGATGCCCAACCAAGAAGACAATTGAATATCATGCTGACTAATTGATAATTGATTACTGAAATGCCATTGTGAGCCTTGATGCAAGCCAACTAAACAGACGACAATGACGCCAACATGGCTGACAATGTTAGGGTGGTGAAAATAGCTATTTTTTTCTGAAACAGACAAGCTAAGAATTAATAACATATATGATAATGTTGATGAATTTAGGACAACATAATATGCTGAAAAGCAAATCAAAACCACACTTTTTCTGTCTCCCCCTTCTCCCACACCTACCCTATTCCCAGATTCCCAGCTTGTGTAGGCACCCACTTTTAAAATTCCAGCATATGGAACATATATAATGAAAGTAAAATGCTTACAAATAAAGCTTATAACAATTTAATAACAAGAAAAAAATAATAAATATCAAATAATAACAGCTGTACAAATTACTGCATACAGTTATAAAAACATGGTTAATC
Organism: Cyrtodaria siliqua; assembly: GCA_037043455.1. Taxonomy (NCBI): domain Eukaryota; kingdom Metazoa; phylum Mollusca; class Bivalvia; order Adapedonta; family Hiatellidae; genus Cyrtodaria; species Cyrtodaria siliqua. The sequence continues at coordinate 56,598 of JAWPHD010008649.1, read as the reverse complement.
ATATACAATAGTTTGATAGACAGCACAGATGAGACGATAATGATGATGACAAATATTTTGCTGCTACTGCTACTGAGTATAATAATGATGACAGTGAGGTGGTAAAAATAATGATGCTGATGACGACGACAATAATGAATGCATGAAATTATGATAATTTTGAGCCAAACCTTTAAAGTCCCTATCCCGCCAACAACAGTCAAATTTTACCACATCTTTACACTGTTTCTCAATCTACTGACGAGGTACAAACACATATTTTGAGAATCTAAACTTTCTAGAAAAAATATAAACGGCTTTAACCAGCCAGGTCAAACCCCAAAACTGGAGTGTTAAATTAAGAATAACCAACTCATTCACTTTACTTTATTCAATCACGAGTTACTTTATGACCTAAATTTTAATTTTAAAACCTATACCTTTAATCAGCACATATACATGACCTGACCACCTCGATAGAGTTTTGATAAACAGTTTTGTAGCGTAATTTTGCCGCTATCTGCGGGTTAGTTTCTTTAATAAATATTATGGATGATAAGGATGAAGATGAATGATTATTTTGAGCAAAACCATTGGTTGAAATTATTGTGACTACTGGCATATTGGCATAGACTTTCTCCACTATAACTGAATTTTAAGCAGTATATAGTCTAAACTAGATGTCAATACCAAAATTATGTCTGTTCTCTATCACTTAATTAATATTTAAAAAAATATTAAAATTGAAATTAATTAAAAAATCAAAATTAATATGATCATTAAAACAAAAGTCATCAGAAGAGTGGAAGATTTCCAGAGACTAAAGCTTTGATCTTAAAACTGACCTTGAACTTTGGCATAAGAAGTTAATTAATAAATTATTTCCTTGACCTTTGACCCAATACTATTTGACCCAATTACATGACAAACTGTCTTGTAAACAAACATACTTGTACCAACTTTTAATTAAAATATGTAAATCCATTCCAAATTAACAGAGTCAACATGACATTGCCTATATATATATCGGTAAAAAAGCTTTGGACCAGGGCATATATAGAGGATCTTAAACGAGTTCCGATTTCATATAAGACTTATAAAACGAGTTATGAATTATTTTAATTTTAACGAGCCTTTCTTATATGGAATGGGAACTCGTTTAAGATCCTTTTTATCACATAACATTGCAATCAAATTAGTAAAAATTAATTCAGATGGACATAGAACCGCCACGACATCAGACACACTTTAGCGCCAAAACGTCATAAAATATGTGACGTCGTAACGTCGCGTCTCACACATAACGTTGCGTATAAAAGTGTTCGTGTTTTACCTCTTTACAAAATAGCAGTTTACGTCAACTTTTTAACAAACCAACAACAATGTTTTGTACAACGTGCATTATTTTTATAAGCTGTCACAAATAATAAGTTTATGACTCAGATCTGGGTGAATTTGTAATAAATAAAATAGTTTCTGTTATTAAACTTGCGTAGTGTTACAGGTTTAACTCAACCAATCAAAATCGTTCCAGGTTGACACGTGTGTCATACAATAGAATATTAAATGGGTGTTCGACACTGCTAACAAGGTACGCTATGTGATAAAAAGAGGGGGTGGGGGGGAAGCACAGGAATTTGCATTTCATCGGGAAAATGAACTGGATATGCCACAAAGTTTTTCTTCCCCTCAAAGGAAGAGGTATTTACCAGCCGCTGTGGAATGACAACCAAGCGTCTATACACGCTCTAACCTTGAACCCTACACTATTCACCAGCCACAAAAAGATGACATCTACTTATCAGTAGCTACACCCGGGCACACCAAGGCCTCGGTAGAATTTTGGGAAGGTACATACTTTACATAAAAATAACTTCAACATCTATATGTCATTGATGTGCTTTAAACTGAAAACCTTGTCCAGGAAATGTATTATAGCGCAGGAAATTTAAACAAGAGGCCCAAGAGGGCCTGTGGACGCTCTACTGGCTCAAGATAAAGTCTATGTATAAGGAGCCACAAGTCTTTCAAAAATCATTGAACCAGAACATGGCAATGATAGGTGCAACTAGGCTTAGTACTGATCATTCTCACCAAGATTCGCTGAAATCTGGCAAAGAGTTCAGAAGAGACTAATCTGGACAAAGTTTGTGTATTAAAACATTTAAAGGGTCACAACTCTGCCAAAAATAAATCAACTGAAATATGGCGATGATATGCACAACTAGGCTTGATACTGATCATCCTTGTCAAGTTTCGTCTGTATCCAGCCAGGGGTTCAGGAGAACTAGCCCGGGAAACAATTGTGGTATCAAAATTATTTAAAGGGCCATAACTCTGCCACATATCTGTAAACAGGAACGTGACGACGACATGCACAACTAGGCTTGGTGCTGATCATCCCTGCAAAGTTTCAATGAAATCTGGCGAGGGGTTCAGGAAAAGTAGATCAGACAAAGTTTGTGTATTAAAACCTTTAAAGGGCCATAATTCTGCCAAAAAAATCATTCAACTGGAATACGGCAATGATTTGCACAACTAGACATGGAATTGATAATCACTAAAAAGCTTCGTTTAAATCCGGCCAGGGGTTCAAGTGAACTAGTCAGAACAAAGTTTGTGTATTAAAACCTTTAAAGGGCTATAACTCCGCCAAAATCATTCAACTGGAACACGGTGACTATGTACAACTAGGCTTGGTACTGATCATCCCTGCAAAGTTTCAATGAAATCCGGCCAAATGAAGGCCCTTTCGTCTTAATGAGGCAAAGATATAGCATATTTCAGAAAATCAAGGGCCATGACTCCGATGTAAATGGTCCAATCTGGATGGTTTTCGAACTTGTCCAAGCTTTTATTGATATTAACAATCTGATAAAGTTTTTTAAAGATCGGATGAAAGATGAAGGCCCTATCGTCTTAACCAGGCAAAATATAGAATTTTAACTAAATCAAGGGCTATAACTCCACTGTTACTGGTCCAATCTGGCTGGTTTTCGAACTTGACCGAGCTTTCATTGATATTAACAATCTAGTAAAGTTTCATAAAGATCGCATGAAAAATGAAGGCCCTATCAACTTAACTAGGCAAAATAGAGCATTTTTTAACTAAATCAAGGGCCATAACTCATCTGTTACTAGTCCGATCTGCCTGGTTTTCGAAATTGTCTGAGCTGTCATTGATATAAACAATCTGGTAAAGTTTTGTATAGATCAGATGGAAGATGAAGGCCCTATCAAATTAACGAGGCAAAATATAGCATTTTTAACTAAATCAAGGGCCATAACTCCGCTGTTACTAGTCCGATCTGGCTGGTCTTCAAATTTGTTCGAGCTCTCATTAATATAAACAATCTGGTAAAGTTTGGTAAAGATAGAATGAAAGATAAAGGCCCTATCCTCTTAATGAGTCAAAATATAGCATTTTTAACTAAATCAAGGGCCATAAGTCCGCTGTTAATGGTCCGATCTAGCTGGTGTTCGAACTTGTCAGAGCTTTCATTTATATAAACAATCTGGTAAAGTTTGGTAAAGCTTGGATGAAAGATGAAGGCCCTATCATATATAGCATTTTTAACTAAATCAAGGGCAATAACTCCGCTGTTAATGGTCCGATCTAGCTGGTTTTCGAACTTGTTCAAGCTTTCATTGATATTAACAATCTGTGCAAGTTTGGTAAATATCAAATGATAAATGAAGGTGCTAGAGTGTTCACAAGGCTTAATATGGCATTTTTCAGCAAAACAAGGGCCATAACTCCGGTGAAATTATTTTGATCTTGCCGGTTTTTCGAACTTGTCCGAGCTTTCATTGATATAAAGACACTGGCAAAGTTAAGTAAAGGTCCGATTATATATTGAAGGCCCTAGAGTGTTCACAAGGCAGAAAATAACATTTTCCAGAAAAAACAAGGACCATAACTCCGGTGTTACTGATCCAATTTGGCTGATTTTCGAAATTGTTTGAGCTTTCATTGATATTAATCTGTGCATGGTTGGTAGAGATCAAATAATAAATGAATGTGCTAGAGTGTTCACAAGACAGAAAATGGCATTTTTCAGAAAAAACAAGGGCCATGACTCTGGTGTTACTGATTCAATTTGGCAGATTTTCGAACTTGTCCAAGCTAACATTGGTATTAACAATCTGTGCAAGTTTGGTAACGATCAAATAATAAATGAAGGTGTAAGGGCGTTCACAAGGCAGAAAATAGCAATTTTCAGAAAAAACAAGGGCCATAACTCTGGCGTTACTGATCCGATTTGGCTGGTTTTGGAACTTGTCTGAGCTTTCATTGATATTAACAATCTGTGCAAGTTTGGTAAAGATCAAATAATAAATGAAGGTGCTAGAGTGTTCACAAGGCTTAATATGGCATTTTTCAGCAAACCAAGGGCCATAACTCCGGTGAAATTTATCCGATCCGGCTGGTTTTCGAACTTGTCCGAGCTTTCATCGATATAAAGACACTGGCAAAGTTTCGTAAAGATTCGATTAATAATGAAGGCCCTAGAGTGTTCACAAGGCAAAAGTTAACAGACGGACGACGGACGGACGGACGGACGGACGGACGGACGACGGACAACTCGCCATCCCATAAGCTCTGCTGGCCTTCGGCCAGTAGAGCTAAAAACCCATTGGGAGCGATTTGTCTTGGTTAAATAGAAGAGCTGGCTATGGGTCTGATTAGGGTTTGGGGGTGTGATATGCTTAGCCTATGAATAACCTGGAATTTCAATGTACACAAAGAGGGCTGGCGTGGCGCAGTCGGTAGCGCGGCGGATTTGTTACCGGAGGCCCAAGGTTCAATCCTCCGTGGTGCCACTGAGTTCCGTCAGGTGTTCTTGGGCAAGACACTTTCCCTTAGCCGCGTCCGTCGGATGGGGACGTAAACCGGGCGGTCCCGTGTATCGGTCTATCCTCAGAGCACGTTAAAAGAACCATAGGAATCTATTCGATAATAAGAGTATTGCACGGTTCCCGGATTTCTATGTATCCTTCCCTTCTCTGTGGGGCGGCTCTAAATAACCTATACTGGGTTGATGAGCCGTTAAACAACATTCAATTCAATGTACACAGGGTTATATTGAACTACCGTCAAAGTCACAAGAATGTTAGTGGGGTTGGGGGCATATACCCTTGACTTGGTTTCTCTCGATTTGGTTTCTGTATATTTTAATGGAAAATCAAAAAACATATTTAGATGCATTTGAATGACTTGTTGATGAATGTTTGTGATGCATAAGTACTTACATTTTATTGGTTTGAATGTGAGTATGTCCTTATATGGTAGTTATGCCTCTACTAAAATCACTCAGGAGTTTGCCTAGTCTCGGCCAGCTAAGACCGTATCATGCATATGTCTTATTTGCAGATATCGTTCTGGGCAGATTAGGCCAAATACAGCACCTACAAGTGATTAGCCGATTTTATTTGCGCGTTTCTTTTCACGCACATAACGTCAATGTTTTAATGACGTCATGTTTGAGAAATAATAAATATGTACCTGTGTTTTATCGGTGAATAAAATACTGCTAGGAGTTCGGATGCATAGTAATTAAATCACGAGTGCGTTAGCACGAGTGATTTAATTACTCGCATCCTAATGATTAACTGTATTTTATCGGTGAATAATTATTTAATAATAATTTATTATTTCGATTCTAACACAACAATAACCCCATTGTTTGCGCTATTGTTGGGGCACTATATATTATCTCAGAGGTCAAGGTAATCAGGCTGCTATGTTTACAGGCTGTTCCATTTGGCGCCTCAGTATGGAAAGTTCTGCGCGTATAATATGTTTAAATACACTAGTAGACACGTGACAAACAATTATGTCATTGCTTACGTCATATAGCTTACGCTGTATGACGTCAAACGTTCTCAGCTTTATCAAGATGCTTATTAATGTTATATGTACTGATGCATATGATGGGTTTATATCGGGGGTGTGCACGGTTTGGGAGCATGGCAAGTTTGTTGTAATTAACATTTTATTAAAATTACTGTTGAGTTTGTCTTCGTGACGTATATTTACCAAGTGACGTCATGTAACGTGGCGCTTCAAACGGATGAAATATACACGGGGAATTAATGGAACAGCTGTATTTTAGCGTAGAATAACATACAGCTGTCTCTCTTCTTTGTGTATATGAAAGACTGTGGAGGTCGTGTTAGAATTAAAAATAACACAAAAAACTAAAAAAAAAAGTCACCTTTAACACTGAAAGTTTTTATAAAACAAATGTGCCCATTTTAGTACTGCACTGTGTATTCTGGTGATTATAAAAGAATTTATATATAAACTGGGCAAAACCCAATTTTTCTGTAACAATCGATATGGGAAGCAGCACAATGCCTAGATATGGAATTAATGTTGTAAGTTTTCTTTATAAGTCAAAGCTCTACCACTAAAATGTATATGTACTAAAAGATGTGATTGTTTACGCTATTGTTGGGGAACTCTGTATTATATCAGAGGTCAAGGTAATCAGGCTGCTATGTTTACAGGCTGTTCCATTTGGCGCCCCCGTATGTGACAAACAATTACGTCATATTTTACATCACATAGCTTGCGCTGTAAGACTACAAACGTTCTCAGCTTGTTCAAGATGCTTATTAATGTTATATATACTGATGCATATGATCGGTTTATATCGGGGGTGTGCACCGTATTGGGAGCATGGCAAGTTTGTTGTAATTAACATTTCATTAAAATTACTGTTGAGTTTGTGTTCTTGAAGTATATTTACAAAGTGACGTCGTGTAACGTGGCGCTTTCAACGGATGAAATATACGCGGGGAATTAATGGAACAGCTATATTTTATCGTAGAATAACATACAGCTGTCTCTCTTCTTTGTGTATATGAAAGACTGCGAAGGTCATGTTAGAATATAAAATAAACTTGACAAAACGTCAAATGTTTATGCATCAGTTACTCTTTTTAATGTCGCTTGCTGTTTATCACAAGATTAAAGAAAGAATGGGCATTTATTTTAACTTGAAAATATCTTTTTTGAAAGCCTCATAGAATCTCTATAGGGTGATTTCAAACAATCCTATCTTCCGCAGGCCCTGGTTCTGGATCAACATAGCATAGCGTAGCGAAGAAATCAGAAACGGGCCAGGTGACAGAGGCTGGAGTTTGCTTTTTCTCGGTAGGTCAGAAATATAATTATCCAAGCTATCAAACATTGCAAACTCAGGGCTTTTTTTCTAAAAATTGTGAAGACTTCCTAGCCTGGTCTTTTTGTGAAAAAAAGGCGCGATAACTGTCTGATTTGTGGAAAAAAGTATTGAAAGCTTAATTTTGTTAAAAACGATACATGCAAACATTCTTTTTGTGGGAGGAGGACACTATAAAACAAATGTACAAAATTATTTAGCATAATATGGTACTTTTTTTTTTTTTAATTGTGAAAAATATCGGCCACAGTTGTGAAAAAATGACCAATTTTAAATTGTGAAGTAGCTGAATTTATAGAAGGAAAGGAAGGAAAGAAAGCCCTGAAACTTTTGCAATAAAAAAAAATCACACTTTTTGCCATTTCTCATTCTCTATCTTAAAACAATCGACCGCCATATATGACCTAACATGTGCAAAAAATGACCTAAAACACCATTCAAACAAAACAAATCATTCTCTCTTTCTTAAAATCCAAACCTCGAGTATTTGTATCAGCAATTACAGGTCCTGAACAATCTGCAACCTCGCAAACCTATTCCATGGTTGATCTGATTCAAATATGGATCAACTGATAACTTCTTGTGTATGTCTTCGTTTTGTTTTCGGTGTCAACTAGTTTCAAAAAGTCAATCCACCTCCTACATGAAATCGCGCATCCAGGGCTGCTACTCTTCACCTTTTCTATTTTATTTCAACGTATATTTGGCTTCTCTTACCTGCCGCCGAGAGGCACTTGTAGATTCAGTTTTTCCGAGTCATCAGAGCTGTCCTCTCCAGTCACGTGAGTTTTGAATTCATCATCAAGGTCAAACTGACAGGATTTGAATGACATGGCTTCAGAGACCAGGGAAAGTGTAGACCGTGCTCTGGGCGACTGTGGGTGATGGAAACCTAAAAAGATTCTCGATTAGTATACATGATGGCAGCAGTATGTATTATTAATACTAACATCTCGATTTTGGTCATTCATTTACAGTATACGGATTTTATTTGGTGGATGCAAAATTTGGCGGTTTATAAAAATGGATATGTTGGCGGTGATTATATTTTGCGGATCAATGTGATTTCCGCCAAATTAAAAAACTTTTAACTTCTTTTTGTTTATTTCGTTTTTATTTCAAGGTTTGTCATTTAACTTTAAAATGGCAAATTTTGAAATAAGGGAAATAACTCATAAAACTGTCCTGAATGTGTAAATAATTATCATAGTGACGAATTGGTTATAGTTTGTTTTGTCAATATAATACAAAACAATGAGTGTAAAAACGCACTTATACATGATTTTATATACTGTCAAGCCTCCATTATGATGATAACAAAACACGGGTTTAAAAAAGATATAAGTATATTTATTCACTGTTCAAAGCAATTGCCGATTATAGGATTAGATGATAAACAGCAAATCACTGCTTAATTAGTTCTCCCCCTTGTACGTAAATTAGCCATGTATTTGGAAATTAAAATCAATGGCAATTCATTTCTGTTGGTTGTTTATGATCTTATTAAATTCTGTTGGTTGTTTATGATCTTATTAAGTTCTGTTGGTTGTTTATGATCTTATTAAGTTTTGTTGGTTGTTTATGATCTTATTAAGCTTAATGGTGGGAGTAATATTGGCTGTAGATTTATTTTGGCTTCCGACCTTGTCCGCCAATATAGTCAAAATAAATCCACTGACTGTATTGGCGGTCAAGGTCGGAAGCCAAAATAAATCCACCGTCACGTATACAGTATTCAATGAAACTTTTTTTTTGCAACTAGAACCTTCCCAGTTCCTTACTCATCCACGCCGTTGCCATTCACATATTTTAAAGGGACACACGGCAATCTTGAAATATTTATTAAGAATTAACATCAGTACCTCAACTTATTAATCCAGTATTTCTTTACTTAAGGTATGAAACCACTAATTATTTTCCCCATAGACACCAATGTTAAAATGTCACATATTAATGATTTTCTACAAATTCACCAGAAAAGGTGGGCTCACAAGACATGTAAGAAAGTTCTTGTTTGTTTACTAAACAGGTCAACGGTACAGGTGTTTTCATTGATTGACTATTTTCATTGCTCACAAAATGTAAGCATAGAGTCAAAATTTCGAAAATGTTCATCAGTGATCCAGTAAAACCTATTAATATGCTTCTTATACATACAACCACAAAATCGAATAGATATGGGCAGTTTTCCCCTACGTATAATGCCCATTTCCATCAAAAAGGGAGGGATTACTTTTTATTATAGGAACTACATTCGCCTACACGTCGCAGGTTTACATGTAATTAGTGGTGGTAAACCTTAAGGATTTCTTATCCAGAAATCCTACATTGTTAAAATTATGCGCAAAACACTTCCGATCCTGCTAAAAAAAAGCCGTAGTTCAATGGAAATCTCCTCAGTACTTTCAAGTTATGGCTGGGACACAAATTTTACACATTTGACCTTGACATCCAAGTGTGACCTTGAACTTTGAGGTATGGATCTGATGCTTGCGTACCACACACTTTCTCATTGTGATTATCATTTGCGTTACATTTCATGAAATTCTCTTCAGTACTTCCGAAGTTACGTGGGAGACACTAATTCAACTTATTTGACCTTTGACCTCCAAGTGTGACCTTGACCTTTGAGATACAGACCTGATTTTTGCCCAAAGCATATAAATATCTTAAAAGGCATATGAAATTAAAACATATCCCTCAATTTAAAAGTAACATGTGTTGAACTGGACAAAACTATTTTAATTAAAACCTATTTCTTGGCAAAAATATTCCGTATAAATGGACATAAAACAATCTACTAAATTCTATTTTCAGACAATTAAACAATTTTAAATTATATTTAAATTCCTTTACCAAAAGATTTTTTTTCCTAGACTAAGTTGTTTTGCTTTATGAAAATCCTTCGTTTTGAAAATAAGTAATAAGACAAAATGGAAAAGACTGACAACGCAAGACTGACAACGTAAGAACTGACTCCTAGTTATGATTGTTAGCAAATCAATTTTGGCATGAATATATTAAGTTTGCTGTGTACCTGTTCCAGTCCCAAATGTTGGCATTGTAACATTATTTTCCCACTGTACAAAAACGTTATTTTTTACATTTCGAAAGGAAGTGAACTATTGCTAGACTAGATGCATTGTACCTAATGTTTCTTCATCCTCGTCACATTCATAAAACTCATCGTCATCTACAGAGTAGCTGCGAGCATGATAGTTGCGTGTGTACGAGCGCTCCAACTCATGATGTTCTATCGCCAGGGCATGTAGCGCCTCCTGAAGGACACGATTCTGTTCACGTTCTTCATGGAGCTGTTTTTCTCTTGACTGAAAAATGACAATTTATCCTTAGATTTTCTGATTGTTTTTGATTGAATGATTGATTGATTGATTGATTGATTGATTGACTGAATAAATAAACGAAAATGAATGAATTGTTAAACTGCTGGGATCGATTATAGGGAAATCCTTCACAAGATGGTACATGTGTAAAGATATAGAGATTATTTAACTGCTGGGATCGACTATAGGGAAATCCTTCACGAGATGGTACATGTGTGGTTATTTTCTCGAACGAGCATATGCGAGTGAGTGAAAAACAAAACACGCCTACCATCGAGTGAAGGATTTCCCTATAATGGATCTATTTATTCAACTGAAATTATTCGCTTTATTGAACATTATCGGCAGATGATGTCGACGTCAGCAACACTTTATTGACATAACTCAACGTCGCAGTTAGTTATTTTTGTGTTCAGAATAAGTTATTTATATTTAGCGATTATGAATATTCTTTCACTGAGAAATCCCAATCTTTCACCGATAAAAATGTAATAAATATGACAAAATCACCTCTTCCTGCTGGGCAAACTGTGCGAGACACTTGTTTAAGGATGAGCACATGTCCTTGGAGTATTTGACTGTCTTCTGAAGTTCCTTCTCCAACTGGGCAAGGCTTCCTGAAACATTTTTTTTTTTTTTTTTAAATATTGAGTAGACTCAGCACCCATTAATCTAGAGTGTGTTTTGGGGTACCAGGAGACTTATACCACATACTGGGTACCAGTCTACTTGGTCCTTGAACACAAGCTATTAGAATGACCTGAAAAAGAAATCGGAATCCAATTACAGAAGGATGATTGCTAGAATATATACAATATTGCATTAAAGAAACCAAGAGCCAGGCTCGACACAGGACAGCATTTCTTGTCCTAGAATAATAAATGCACGGAATAACCTACCAGAAGATATTGTTTCGTCAGCAACCATGAACCAGTTTTAAAAATTCCACTGATAGACATTTTGAAGTGATATAAAGTGTATATGTGATTTCCATGGGCACAAGCTTGCTTAACCCCCTAGGGTACGGCTACAAGCAGAGATACAAATTCTCGTTTTATGGTTATTAAATTCTCTCTACTAACAGCAGAAAATTCAGAGAATAGCAACAATTCTGTCAGATTTTCAATTCGACTTGTCTAGGACAAAGATAATTCACCTGTTTTAACACATACATGTAATTAACATTGAAACATAAGTTTTTACTTCATTGATCATCACATGATATACAACTGGGAAAATACTGTACAGAATACTGATACAAAAATAGATAGAGGCTGGTCACAGCGAGTTGGTTTATTTAAACACTGAGATGGACGTAGCCCATCAAAGTTTTTAAATAAGCTCAGACAGACTCTATTTTGTAATATGGTGTACTTAGTGACCCTGTCCATACTCACGTTAGAGTATGGTAAAGGGCCACCCCTTTGTTTATCCTGAATTGAACGGTTTAATGCTATGCATTCATAGAAGATTCCACTGACCAGACTACAACAAGGACATTAACATCTTGGGAGGAGGCGGGCATTTAAATAGATGTGGTTTTGTCGTTGAAATATTGAATGTTTCCACGTATTTTGTAGTAAGAAATTAGAATGTTTAATTATAGTCAGTAATCATATGTACATAATTATGTACTTAAATTGTGTCAAAGTTAATTTAATAACATGCCTGCAACTCAAATGTGTATGCAAACAAAATAACAACGTATACAATACTAAAAAGCAAACGTCTTTTTAAAACTAGTAAGTGTCATTAAAACCGCATTGAAAAGATTATGTTTATTTCTTGATATTATGTCATAATGTGTTAACCTTCTTGAAATAAAGAATTTATTATTATTATTATTATTATTATTATTACATTGCCCTTCATGTTTGTCATTTTGCGTGTTTTGGGGTTACTGTGTTTTGTGAGAGCTGCATTTCCTATTCGACTTTTATACTTATTTACAGCCAGTTTAAAAAACAATACTATGCTTGGCCTACATGTCAAGCCCTACTGTGAAGTCCAGATTTTTTATTTGACCAACACCAATTTCAATCCAAAGAGATCTTCGTTTTTACATCCTTAATATTAATTTAATTAATGTCATTCACATGGAGATGTATGTCATAGCGGAGACCGGACTTGACCTATAGGCTATATCTCATCGAAAATAGGTCACAGCGACCTAAACTTCTGCACATAATGTTAGATGCATATAAGGAACATTCTGGTGAAGTTTGGTGAAAATCCTGCAAGAAAGAAGCAAGATATGCATGTCGTAGAAGAGACCGGGCTTGACCTATATTTTGTCCAAAGTAGGTCACAGGAACCTAAAACTGTGTAAGTTGGATCAATATAAGGAACATTCTGGTCGAGTTCGAGTAACGAAGAAGGTATTAATAAATGAAAATCAGACACACAGATTTATGAACTGACAAACAAAGTGACACTCATACACGCGGTCGAGATTGCGATCGCTAAGGCGAGACGTAACGGGCTCAACAAAAACTGGATTTTTTTATTACCTATAAAGTTTCGAAAATAACAGAGAAACTACAATGATAATACAACTCTGCTAAATAGCTTACAAAAAATAGCATTAAACAATCAAATCACATATTTTTGAAGCTGAGTTTTTGTGAAAGACCCGTCATCTCAGAACAAAGGGCTTCTGGTAATAAATGTCCTATTATTTGCATATCGGTACACCGAAACATTTCTTAACTTTTTTTTTCTACTTTTTTTTTTTTAAATTTGAATCGAAGAATGGGAATTTTAGTGTAGAATTCCAGTGTCAAAGGCATGCATTTTGACATTAATTTGCTTTCTATTAACATGGTGCAATTTCACACAAAAAATAATCGATGTTCTTGCACATGTATTCATCATGAAAAAGTCTGCACTATCAAACTGTTGTAATAATTTAAAAATAAAAATGTAAGTATTAGTATAGGTTAGCAGATAATGCTTTACAGTGAAAAACTGAGAATAAGATCAGCGTTGTTCAAAAGCAATTGAATTGGGGTTTTAAGGCACACTAACACATGAAAGGTAAATGGCGCCTAACAGGGATGAACATGCCAGGCTCATCCTCTATGTACATCGAGATAAAATATGGAGAATGGGCCTAGAACCTTCTCACCCTGAACTGCAGAGTTGCTGCAAATTCTATTGTAGACACTCCATTTACGCTGGAGCCACGTTATAGCTTTTCTGCCACCGATCTAGTGATGTGAGTGAGATGGCACCTGAAACAATGCAGGGGTCATGATGAAGACCTTTAATGAGCATGAACAAAAAATGATAAAATGAACATAAATTTTGAGGGGGGGGGGGGGGGGGGGGGGGGGGGGGAGGTTCTACCCAGTGGCCCTATTCTTTGCTGTTCAAAAGCAAACAAAAAAAGCAAACAAAACACAACATTTTTAACTGAACTTTTATTAGTGATCACTAGAAACGTGGGAAAAGTCCAAACACAACATTCTTACCATCGGTACCCTGCTCCTCTGATGAAGCGTGAAAAGAAAAGAATTCATCTTCATTACCAATCTTCCTTGTATCATTATTATAACTTTTATACCAGAAATGCATCCTTGGAACATGGATGTCCCCGACACAAAGCAATGTAGCTTATTAGCAGATTTTAGATTACACAGATTAATAAATAGCCTTAGACATGTACAAATGTTCAATGCCAGTACTCATTTTTAGGGGTTGAAATTTGGCATAATAATTTGTTATCAAGTTAATTAAATTGTTATATGTCATATTTAAAGGCACTAACCCGCCAAATAACGGCAAAATTACACAACAAAATTGTTAATCCAAACCCTATCCAGGTGTTCAGGTCATAAAATAATATATATATTCTGATTAAAAATATAGGTTCATCAACTAAATTAACAGAAAGTAACTAAATTTACAGAGTATAAAAAGTAGGTCAATGTCATTTTCTTTGACCTCCTTTTTGTAGGAACATATTTCCGGCTTAAAGCTTATGAAGAGAACTGTTACTATGGAGAGAACTGTAACTAACGCTGTAATAACTTGTATTTCAATTCATTTGCATATGTTCCTATGAATATTGTGATGTTGAAGTGATGTATTGTAACATATCTGCAATAAAATATTATTAAACTAAGCTTAAAGATGCATAGATTCAAGAGTGGATGAAATCTTAAAGCTGCATAGCTTTTTTTCTCATTTAGAAACACTAAGGCAATAATAAATTAATTGCTAGTTTCTCATCCAAATTTATTTCAAAGTAGGGGCGATGAGTGAAATTTTATTTTTTTATTTTTTTATTTTATACGACAAATGGAAAATAGCCCCGGCACAAGGCAAAAATAGTAAAACATACTACTGAGTACTTCCAAGATTGGAAACACATTTTTAATAGTGTATCATACTTACAGCAATTTTTTTGATTTTTTTTTTGAAGAAATAAAAATTACCGTGGCGGCATAAAAAAACAGGGACGGGTGGGGATGAGAATCTAGCAATTAATTTATTATGGCCTAATTTGCCTTTTAATTTTCTTAGCAAATGGTAACATACTGCACAAATCGGTACACCCTTTTTTAGCACTGCAGTAGTAGGCATTGAAATTGTGCTTGCTACTGCCCTAGTACACTAGTCTTAGTCCACGATATACTGTCCATGAATGTAGTGGTTAAAATAACAAAGGGCCATAACTCCGATAATCATCACTCTGCAAAATTATATATTTACATTCACTGATACTTTCTGTAAAATAATGTTTAATTTCAAATAAACTTCATTTTTGAAGGAGATGGAGCCACTGGGCAGGCATCCAATATGTCTCAACAGAAAACGGCTACTACACTGTCTGAAATTAAACTGACCATAGTTGTCTGTCTCTTTTATCATTCCCATTCCCCCAAGGCATGTTATTAATGCGTTGATACATCAATGGTTATATTATGATAATGCAAGAATTAATATGCATTTTTTCAGCGTTTATGCGATTTGAAAGCCGGTAGTGAATAGCAAATTTACTATAAAGTGCTAACACACTCGTGGAATTTTCTATTTACTACTGGCATGTAAAACTGCATAAACCTCGAAAAAATCAGTACTTAATTACACTCATGGACAGGATATTCTTATCATTAACTCAATTTTATCCCAAAATATTTTGTTTATTAAATATACAGTTTATTAAATACAACATCAACAGAAAAATAAACAAGAACAACAATAATCACAAGAGGCCCAAATGGACTCGAAGCACTCACCTAATAGTTATGGTACCTGTCGAATGAACAATGCTTGCATACATAGTATGAGGTTTATTAGCTGTGTACATCTGTGGATTTAATGTTAATCTAATAATTTAGAGAACTGAAACAAAAGGATCTGTTATGACATATGGGACTTTATTTTAATTTATTTTAATTGTTTTTCTGTTATCTGGATATGTGTAAAAAGGATTACCTGTGTTTCTTTGATCCTGAGATTGTGAGAGGTAGGTGGACAGCTGATGAACCTGGTTTTCTAGAACATCTTGGTGGGCTTGTGCAATCTATAAATGAATCAGTGAATGAATTAGTGTGTAGCTCTAGTTTAGATTAGGTAAAAGTCACATAATGTTCATTGTCAACCTTAACAGAGATGATACAGATAACTACATTGAGGATAAGTGTATCATATTACCATAAATTACCATAAATAACCATAAATTACCATAAATTACCATAAATAACCATAAATTACCATAAATAACCATAAATTACCATAAATTACCATTTCATTTTGCATTAAATGTCCCCAGATAATAATAGCTATACTCTGAAAAATTGACTTTAAACCCTATCCTCTTTACCAAGCGACAGTCCCTTAATGATCGACCTATTGAAAAACAAATGACAACATGATATTGGCAATGGAATGATAAAAACGTTGGTACCAAACATGGCATATTAATTTTGGAATTTGTCAATTTAATTCTAAAAAAACTTTATACAATTAAATCTAAACAAAACTCAGTGTCCATTTTCTTTTGCAACTGAGTATAGTTTGAAACTGACCATCTAGTAAAATGTTATGCAACTTTTTTTGCTGACATACACAATACCTGTATACTTAAGAACTGAACTCGATCTTTCTTCGGGCTATGTAAAACATTATGTTAGTTTAGTGTACACTTTTCTTTTATAATTTTCGCAAGGCACGTTATTGCATGTAGAATAGTGATGAAAAATTAATGTAACATACTTCAAGGAATTTGCTATTTAATACCAGCATTTAAAATCGCAAAACGCAAACAAACGTGTATCAATTCTAAAGGAGCATCGTTTAATTAAAGCAAGAAAAATGATACTGAAACTTTTCCGAATTAAATTCTAATAGCTATTCACTAGTATTTCGGATTTCCTCGGAATGCTACCTGCATCCAATTCTTGTGTAGCAACTCCCCCTTAAAGTGTACAGTCCCTATTTTTACTGGTAATAACTCATGAATATGAATGAGTCACGTGTAAAGTAGTTTCAAATCGACGAACACACCAAAAGTCGGTATATAAGCAGAAATCGATGCGTAAAATTTCACATTTTTATTTAGCCTTGGTACAGCCAACTTTGATATACGGTTCCAGAATATATGTGATAAAAAAATAGTTGCCCGGAACGAGATTTGAACCACAGCCTTACACTTGTTAGTTTTGAAAGATGTACGCTGAACCACTAGACCACTGCTATTTATTGGTATGTTGTAGCAGTTTTAACACTAAATAGGCATTACGTAATAACAAGCGCGCGCACACAAAACTCATCAAGCACTAAATAACAAGTCGAGATTTGGTTGTTTTGAGGTGAAGTATTAGTTTCATATTGATAACATACAGTATTACACCAGGCAATATTAATTTACACGTGCGACAATATGAACTACATATTTATTGATCCATCTTTAGTTGCGTTGAAATATGTTAAGTTATTTTGCCTCATAATAAATGGTAGTTAGTATACTATTTTCTCAAGTAGCGTTGTAGTTCAGTGGATAGAGCACCGGACTTGAAATCAGAAGGTCGTGTGTTCGAACCCCGAAAGAGGTTAACTTTTTTTTCTGTAAAAATTACTGTTACCTGGGTACGATGTGCACTGGTCGATGTATATACAGTAAATGATTTCCTGCGCTATATTTGCTCGCTTAAATACCGGATTTCGACATGAGCTGGTGAACATGAAGTTACAAATAAAGACACGTCTACAAAGAAGAAATCGATTGATATAGAGACTCTGTAGCTTTAAGCTTGTGGATGCAATAAGTATTAATTGATACTTATTTCAAATGCTTTCTGCATATTGCTCTGACATCCCCCTGGTGGATGTTGCTAGTATTAAATGCTACTTACTTTAAATGCTTCCTGCATGGACGCTATGGGCACTTCATCCTTCTGGTGCGGCTCCGCTTTGTGGATGTAGTGTGTATTATACGCTATGTGCTCCTTCAGTGAGTTCAACCACATCTGCATATGATATAAGGACATTGATAAAGTCATTGAGGGAGACTTACATATTAAACTTTTGCAGCTGGACCCATTCTTGACCCAGTATCACATAATTGCACTCTTACAAAATGCATTGTTATGCCCCTGCCAAAATTGGTGAGGGCTATACTGTTTTCGCATTGTCAGTTTGTCTGTTCGTCATTTTTACTGTATTCTCAAAATGCTTTCACGAATTACTTTCATATTTTATTTGTTGAGTACTAAGGTCGTACAACAACATTCCCCCATATTTATGATTACCTGCGTCCACAAGGTCAAGGTCACACACTTGGAAGTTTTTCATTTAGCAGGGGCATTAGCCGGATATTCCTCATTTCTAGTTAATTCCGTTTCATCATGCATAAACATGGGAATAAACTTACATTTAAACCAAGGTCAATCAAGATTTTTACTTTAAAGTTTTAAAATCAAATTCAAGGCAAGACAAACACTTGTTTCATGCAGTAATGAATGAGCGCAGCAGATGTGAGTTTTGCTTAAAGAGTAGTTTACCTGTCTTGTAACGATTTCTCCAGTAGCTGGGTCACGACCCAGTCTGACCTCGCTGGCCCCAGGGTCAATGGATAGTCTGTGTGATGTCCCATCAGAGAAAATCACCATAAAATAATAATCGTTTACATCAGATACCTAAAATATTAAAGGCAGAATATGCTTATTAATACATAAACTGAAACAGATGACGAAGCACTTGGAAGCGTTACAACTTAGAATTACGCTAACAAATAAACTGAATAAAATTAAACTGTACACACTATGCCAAATAAATATTTGTGTACTAATTAGGCCGTATCCCCTACACGCTGCGCCGCACTAAACACAGCATAGGAAGCGTGCAGATCCAAATGGTTTATTTATAGCACAGGTAATATTTACACAAGTTAGAGTTAAAAAATCAGCATGCCTTTTTTAACGAAGCATACGTCTCTAATCAGTTGTTTCTATTAATGGCTGGGTACATCGGGGAATTTAATGCAAATTTGATGGTAATATTATACACACATACTTGTCAGAAAGTCTCTATCTTCTCCGTTAAGGTTAACAATAAGCATATTCTGACTTCAAAAATTAAAGAATCATTTACGGCATACTAAAATTAAATGTATGTGGGCGGGGGAGGCATGCATCTCTGGAATCACCATTAAAATACAAAACTTCTGGAATTTGTCATCAATTATTAAACCAGCTACACAACGAATACACATCTCCATGACGACAAAGACAGCGTTACTGTGGTGTATCAGTTAAAATAATGTTTTATACTATATGTTTAGGTTGCATTTCTTATCAGCATTTATCAGCATTCTGTTACAATATCGCATTTTGTCAACATTTCATACATGTGATACCTCACGGCGTGAGATGAAATCTCACGGAATTCTAACCCTCCTCCCGGCCTCACGGAATTGTATGAAAAACTCCCGTAAAATTGCTAAAATGGATGTTTCGAAAATCATCGGTCTTAGTAAGCACTATTCTATTCTATTCTATTGTATAACGAGTCGATCACGTGACGCGTTGTTTACCTGTATTTGATCTGGAGGGGGGAAAAGTGTAATTTGCAAACAGTTTATTGGCTTAATTGATCTTATCAAAGGATTTAATGATGTCTGTAATTAAACAGGTTCGATACGACTTAAAACAAATTGCCGGTGTCATTTATTCAGAAGTGGAAAATGAATGTTTGACGCAGTAATTATCAGATAGCGAAAACGAAAGTAGACTTTGTCGGCGTGAATTTGGTGAGAATGTTTGATTTAATTAAAACAATTAATGAATTTTATAAAGTTTTTACTTCAAATAAAGTTCCGTGATTGACGTACGTTGCTTTTGTTCGATGTTTTTATGTTTAAGTTTTTATTTGGAAAAAAAAAAGAACGGTGTTTCAGGTTGCTTTTGTTCCATGTTTATACTTTGTCTTGGACATAATTAAAAATTGGAAATATTAAATTAAAAAATGAATTAATGATAAAAAGAAAATGAAAAAAAGCATGAAAATAAAATATTTTTTTTGTTTTTGTTTTTACTCATTTCTTGTGTATAATATCCGGCTCCCATGACATCAATAAAGAAACTTGTTTAAAAGTGTGTTTTCAGGTATTCGTTTATGGAATTTGGTTAAAAAATACTGCCCGCGCGCTAAAAATATCCCGCGAAAAAACCTCCCAGATTTTTGCATGAATCTCCCTTAAAAAAATCACTAAACTCCCAGATTGAGGTCCTGAAAGTATCACATGTATGACATTTTGCAGTTTTATTTTTCACTTTTTACAATGCCTTAAAGGCAATTTTTTTCAAATAACATAGCTGCCTCTGCAGGAACTGTAAAAATACACAATTGGCTCAACGTAACATCGTGAATCCACACCCCATCTACCACGCAAACTGACAACAGTAAAATAATATCGCCCGACACACACGTGAACATAGTATATGAAAGTGTATCACCATCGCCCATCTGCACATTAATGAGATTTCTCTAACACCATGGCCATAATAAAGCTGTCATCCACACCAGCAAGAAGGTAAAAGCTGAATAGCTTTCTTGTAAAACAATAAAGTTTATAAACATGCAAAACGAAATGAAAGACGTTTTACGTCCCGTTAACACATCATAATTATTAGGTTACACTGCGGGGATGTGAGTTAAAGGATGAAGATTCCCAGCAGACATGCCCCTGCCAGGGAGCGACCCACAGAGGTCTGCAGCTCTATCACCAATATGTTGAGCTACCGAGGCCACTTATAAACTTGACAAATGAAATTACTTTTACATCAGTTAAATTTGACATATCAGAATACATAATATTAGGTGCCTTTATAACAAAAAAATAATTAGTTAATAATACATAAGACACATATCTGATAAGAAACTAAATATATTGACTGCGACTGGTTAGTTTGAGATTAAAATCAAGATGATGACAACAATGTCTGCAATATCATTCTACCTTTACTTTAGCCTCATCCAGGTATTTCATACTCTTTCTTTTGGACCCTGTTGACGCATCTCCCCTGAAATATTGTTTTTACACATGTCAACATGCAAACATCCTTATTATAGTTTGTGTTTTGTGAAAAAGTGTGAAAATTACAAAACGACATACCTCAACAAAGGAAACCGCGATGCTGCGATTATGTCATATAACATTCACATATCTTGAAACAACACTTAGTAAAACAACAAAATGGCAGCGCCAATGTAAAAGGACATTCACAAAAGAAAGTAGAATGAATTTGACGGCGCGGCCGTCGTAAAATACCCACGTTTTATTCACACAGGTCACTACCCCCCCGCCCATCCCCCCTGCCCCCCCCCACACACACAGCCCTACAGTATATACAATGTAAACCCTTCATCAAAATGATTGACTCCCTGTTACCCTTCACCCACCACCCACCCCCTCCAATACGAACCCCAGGGAAGACGTCCGAGTTTTAAATAATAAACCATTGAAACAAATGTATACAGTGTAATCCCATCATCATTTGAGACATAATTATAAATTTAAAAAATCCCCCTAACACCCCACACCCCACACACCCCACGCTGACAGACGCTCCGAGTTCGATATAATAAAAATAATAAATTCATTTAAAATCATTTAATATGTTGTTTATCTTTTACAAACGTTTACATTGACCATGTTATGTACAAGAATATGGAAAAATTACAGTGTAATTGAATTTTTAGTCTATTTGACCTTTTGACCCAGCTGAGGGACCCTGGGTGCAGAGCCATCATCATAATGTTTCATTTGAGACACAATTACAAAAAAAAAAAAAAAAAAAAATCCCGCCCACCCCACCCACCCTGGGCCCCAGGGCAGACGTTTGAGTTTGCGAAATATAAAAATCGTTTTGATATGTTGTTTATCTTTTATAGACGATTACATATACCAAGATATGTACAAAAATATGAAAAAATGACAGTGTAATTGAATTTTTAGTTAATTTGACCTTTTGACCCCTCCTGAGGACCCCTTGGCTCGGAGCCAAAAAAAATAGTGCTCTTGCACGCCGTCATCATATGTAGATGTCATACCCTAAGTCTGGTTGAATTCCATTCAGCGGTTCAGGACGAGATGTGGTAACGGACAGATGGACAGACGGACAGACGGACAAACGGAGGTGATTTTAATATACCCTGTTTCTATCAAAAAACTTGGGTATAACTAAGGTAATCTACATTATACATTGGAATAGAAAACTAAATCAGTGTACTTTTAGATCAATATTACTCTGTATGAAAAGATTCACTGAAAAGATTCGCTGACAGTGAAACCACGTGATCTTTATTTTTTAAACTTCATCTAAACAAGAAATCCACAGATTCACATGTCTCGCCTAACTGGGGTGGGACTTAAAAATAAAAGATAAATGTTGCTTAAATGAAAGTTTGTAAACATTTTAATAACTGAAAACAATGGAGTTTACAGTTTGCTGAGATGACATTTAAGTGCATTTTTTTAAAAACAAAATGACATTCTATAAAAGAAAAAAAAAAAAAAATAATAATAAAATAAATAAATAAAAAAATATAAATTCATCTGCTCCAAAAAGTAGGTCAAGGTCATAGATGAAATCCATGCATCCAGAAAGATGCTCTATCCAAGATACAACTATGTCAAAATAGAATTTTTGTCTTCCAAAGATTAAGCTAAAAACTTTTAGGTTTAAAGCATCTAGTGCATAATTATAGTTCATGAGAAAGTGATGTAAATGTAACAATTAAAGTTATCTGCCCTTGCTTGGAGGCTGAAGGTCACATACACATTTGCTTTTTGACCCGTTATGATGTACTACCCAAGAAGCAACTATAAGCAAAGTTTGAAAGGTCTAATGCATAAAGTTTGTGAGAAAGTGACCTAAACGTAAATGTTGAAGGTAAAAATTATTAAGTTAACTGCCCATTACTTGGAGGGTCAAGGTCACATCCACATTTGCTTTGTCACGTTGCAATATACCACTCAAGATACAACTATAAGCAAAGTTAGGAAGGTCTAGTGCATAGTTTGTAAAAAAGTGACATAAATGCAAAAGTTGAAGGTAAAAATTATAAGGTTATCTGCCCTTTGCTTGGAGGGTCAAGGTCAAATCCATATTTGCTTTGTCACGCTGTGATGTACCACCCAAGTTACCACTATAAGCAAAGTTTGAAAGGTCTAGTGCATACAGTTTGTGAGAAATTGACCTAAATGTAAAAGCTGAAGGTAAAAATTAGTAAGTTATCTGCTTGGAGGGTCAAGGTCACTTCCACATTTGCAATGTGTCACCCAAGATACAACTATAACCAAAGTTTGAAAGGTCTAGTGCATACAGTTTGTGAAAAAATAACCTAAATGCAAAACTTGAATGTTGATGCCTTCGAAGCCGCCGGAAAAGCAACACCTATTTCTCTTTTTTTCTTCGAAAAGGCGAGACAAAACTTGAAGAGTAACTGACATATCACTGTCCATGTGCAGAGGGGGATTGGGGATATTTGGTCCATTTGATTGTATTTAAGGTGTAAGGTCCTTTGTTTTTAGTCTCATCTTAATAATCTTTTTTTTAAAACTTACCAAAAGATGCAAGTTAATCTGTTTCATTCACAATGGAACACACAAAATCACTGGAAAACTTAAAATCCGATGCATTGATTGATTGACTGACTGACATGCAGATTTGATAAAAAAAATCAATAAATAATGTCCGATTTAAAAGTAAAATTGTGTGGTTTTGGTCTCAAATAAACGCCTCCCTTTTCAAAAATGTTATGCCCCTATGCCCCCGGCATTTATTAGGGATTATATGGTAGTTTGTTTTTTTCAAGTTCTGCATTAGGGTCAAGTAAGCATACCCTGAACATTCGCATATATTATAAATAAGGCAGACCACAAAATGAAATGTGTGTGCATGTGTGTGCGCGTGCGCGCGTGTGTGTGTGGTATTTGGTCCATTTGATTGTATGTAAGGTGTAAGGTTCTTTGTTTTTAGTGTCTCATCTTGATTGCATGTAAGGTGTAAGGTCCATTGTTTTTAGTGTCTCACTGGTGCAGTGGACAATTATTTTGAATATTTCATCCACTTAAGGCCTAACGCAAGGTCCCACTAAACCACCACTGAGATATACCGTATAATTCCTAATAAACGCCACCCCCACACCCACCCTTTTTTTAGAATTTTTTTTTTTAAACTTACCAAGAGATGCAAGTTAATCTGTTTCATTCACAATGGAACACACAAATCACTAGAAAACTTAAAATCCGATGCATTAAGTGATTGACTGACATGCGGACTTTGGTTTTCTTGATAAATAATGTCTTATTTAAAAGTTAAATTCTGTGTTTTTGGTCTCAAATCAACACCCCCTTTTCAAAAAT
Organism: Cyrtodaria siliqua; assembly: GCA_037043455.1. Taxonomy (NCBI): domain Eukaryota; kingdom Metazoa; phylum Mollusca; class Bivalvia; order Adapedonta; family Hiatellidae; genus Cyrtodaria; species Cyrtodaria siliqua. The sequence continues at coordinate 32,209 of JAWPHD010008649.1, read as the reverse complement.
GTTATGCCCCCGGGGGCGTTTATTTGGGATTATACCGTATTATTTTTTTTAAGTTCTGCTTAAGGGACACGTAAGCATCCCCTGAACTGCCTACAGCATATTTGAGCAATTACCATATATAATATAAATACGACAGACCACAAAATGAAATAGGGTTTAATGCATGCATGATTATATTGGGTCAAAAAAACGCAAAGGAAGATAAAATTAAGGATGAAGTTTCCCATCAGACATGCCACCATCAAGGAGGAGTACCGGTACACCCTTGTAATGCAGAGGTCTGCAGCTCTAAAGATGCAAGTCACTCATACACAAGAAATATGTGCATAAATTAACTTATTTTATACTTTACCTGTTCCTAAAATAAGACATCACGCCTCTTTCTAAAACTACCCACAATGGCTTACGTCCCATAAAAGTTCTCTGAAATAATAAATGAATAAGAATTCATATCTTTAAGAGAAGCATGGCAAACTTCGGGTATTTATCAGCCTTGAAATTAGGACCTTGATTTATTAATTCAGACTGCCTGCAATCCGGGGAAAAAAATAGGGTTATATTTTTTCTTCACCATTTTTACCACAGGTAAATATATAATACTTGGTGCGTTATTCTCCACTATTGTTTACATACCAAAGTAATTTATTTAAACTAATTTAGAAATTACTAAATATTATTTTTTAACCCTTAACCCGCCAAGCATGACTATAATAGCCTTTGCGTCTGTTGTAAACCCAGATCAGCCTGCAAGTAATTCTCAGGCTGATCTGGGTTTACAATGTCCAGTTGCTGATCAGCCATTTTCCTCCAAAACACCCATTTGTCACATAATTGGAACGGTCCATTATACTACGGGTTAAGGATTGAATATTCAAATTGTGTACCTAATATGGTCGTCGGTAACAAATGATTGTCACAAACTTGAAAACAAATTTAAATATGAGTCACTGTTTTTGGAATGTAATGCTCCCTAAAATACCCTATACCCTACCTTTATCAGAAGCCCTTCAAATCTGACAGGCACCTTGGTTGCTTCTTTCTTAGGTTGAACATGGAGCAGCTGCTTCATCTGTTCTGTTTTGGCCACATCCAAGGCAAGAAACCCTGGGTTTACAAGAGAAGTAAATTGTTGTTTAGGTTACATTGCACCACTGATTTTCCTTCTTTGTTTTATATAGGACGAATGTATATCAAGAGATAAAAAATGCGCATTTTTCTCCGTAGAAAATTTTAAAACACATATCAATCAAACGATCGAGCGTCCGCCAATATAAAAATGCAATAAAAACAGGGGGTCATGTATCATGTAAGAACAAGCCAATCTGTTGAATGACGTCACATTCTATTTTGACACGTCACAGATAGATATACCCCATTTCTACTGTCGCTTTACTGTCTATGTCAATTATAATTGAATATCCCAAACAAACATTAATAAATGTTCACAATACACCATTTGGCTCAATTATAGGTAATAATAACATAACGCAATCAAAAGTATGCATTTTGTATCACTAGTAAGGCAGGGAAATGTTTTTTAGTAGGCACTATTTGACTATACACCACGGAAGCACAAATGCAATGGTGCAATGTAACCTTTAAAGGCTCACATTATTTTGGATATATAGAGTTGCTCCTATAGACCCAGAGAGGATAAAGTGAAATCTGAGACAAACCTCTTACAATGGAATATATCCCTCTGGATCTGGTTTAGAGAGAGTAGACTTGATTTGAACTGTGACTTATTAGGAGAAATAGCACAGTATCCCACCACCATGACTCAAACCCGAAAACCAAAATCTTATATTTAAAAAAAAATCAAACTTTTTAAATGTGTACTGTTTTAAAGACTGGCTCATTTTTTGCAATTTAAAAGTTACATGTGCCTAATTTATATAATTCCCGCACATTTATGATGAATAAATCCCAGCAACGTTTGAAATCAGCCTGTTTTCTTTCATATACCACAGTTCTGACTTTAAAATGGAATTTCATTGGCTCTAAATTGTTTTATGGTTAAATTCGTAACATCATATTTCATTTCTTAAAGTGTAAGTGAATGCACTAAAATCAGAAATTATTGAGTCATTATACTTTGGAAAAGCAGGTTTTAGTTATTTAGTTAATTTTAGTTTGGTAGATCTAATTGTGAATTTTGGAATTACCGGTGTATGCAGAAGATATTAAACAGACATATGAAATGAAGATTTTAGTTTAGATATTAACAAAGTATTTGATAAGAAGGATTTTCAGGTCGATGACTCAGTTGACAGACAATGCATAACAATCTCTACCAGGTCACATGTGACTCTGTCAATGTCTCAGAAATAAGTCCGCAATCACGCGATAATTTGTCACATTACCATAGCTAAAATATCAAACTGGCAGTAATCAACACCCTGACCTGACACCACTAATTGAGTGGTTAACACTTGAACGAAATTCCGCTTACTTTGGATTTTTTTTTGTGTATTTAGGTTAGTACTTTAAAGGGACACTCGGCAATCTGGAGTTTTATATCAAGCATTAAAATAAGCACCTGGATCACTTTGAATTTAAAACTGAAGTAAATGTTGTTTAATGGCTCAGTATATGTTATTTAGAACAGCCCCAAAGAGAGGTGAAGGATACATAGGAATCCGGGAACCGTGCCCTACTCTTATTATCGAATAGATTCCTATGCTTCTTTAACGTGCTCAGAGGGTAGACCGATACACGGGACCGCCCGGTTTACATCCCCATCCGACGGACGAGGCTAAGGGGAAGTGTCTTGCCAAAGAACACACCGAAGAAACTCAGTGGCACCACGGAGGATTGAACCCGGGGGCCCCCGGTTACAAATCCGCAATGCTACCGAGTGCCCCACGCAAGCCCTGTTGACTTTAAAACTGCATGCATATAATTAAATATAAATATGAGATTCAACTGTCCTCGTTATTCTTACAAATTTTAAAATATATTATTGGTGCAAAATAATATATAGTTACTCTCCGAATCCGCCTCTTACTCTCCGAGACCGCCTCTTCATAAACAAGAGGTCAATGACCTTGAAGCTCTACTGATAGATTTTGATAGCTAGATCAGCATTCCTGTGAAGTTTCATAAAAATCTGTCAAGTAGTTTCAGAGGAGTAGTCGCTACAAGTTGAAGTTTTTACTATATAACTCTAGGTAAACAAAGATGGCCACTGGCAGCCATGTTTAATGTTGAATCAAAATAATTTTCGACAATGATCACTACAAACTTGTTTTTAAAAATCTATGTTTAGCCGTGGTGGCCATCTTGAATTTCCGGCCAACTTGAAATTGTGCTAGGATCAACTAGACATCAGAGGAGTAGTCGCTACGATTTTTTACTATACAAACTCTATGTAAACAAAGATGGCCACTGGCGCCCATGTTTAATGTCGCATCGAAATAATTTTCGACAAGGATCAACATCATGTCATGCTGATCATTTTAGAAAAGTCCCATATCAATATCACTTACAGTTTTCAAGAAGTAGTCGCTACAAATTTATTTATTTTAAATCTGTTTTTAGCCGTGGCGGCCATCTTAAATTTCCGGCCAGTCTGAACTTTTTCTAGGATCAACTAGACATCAAGAGCAACATTCCTGTGAAGTTTCATGAACATCCGTCAAGTAGTTTCAGAGGAGTTAAGTGGCTACAAGTTTTTACTATATAACTTTATGTAAACAAAGATGGCCACTGGCAGCCATGCTTAATGTCGAATCAAAATAATGTTCAACTAGGATCAACATCATGTCATGCTGATCATTTTAGAAAAAGTCAAATATCAATATCACTTGTAGTTTTCAAAAAGTAGTCACTACAAACTTATTTTTTAAAGATCTATTTTTAGCTGTGGCGGCCATCTTGAATTTCTGGCTGACCTGAAATTTTGCTAGGATCAATAAGACATCAAGAGCAATATTCCTGTAAAGCTTCATGAAAATCCGCCAAGTAGTTTCAGAGGAGTAGTCACTACAAGTTTTTACTATATAACTCTATGTAAACAAAGATGGCTACTGGCAGCCATGTTTAACGTCGAATCAAAACGATTTTTGACAAGGACCAACATCATGTCATGCTGATCATTTTAGAAAAAGTCCCATAGCAATATCACTTCTAGTTTTCAAGAAGTAGTCGCTACAAACTTGCATTTTAAAAATCTATTTTTAGCTTTGGTGGCCATCTTGGATTTCACATCAACATGAATTTTTGCTAGGATCAACTAGACTTCATGGGCAACATTTCTGTAAAGTTTCATGAATATCCATCCAGTAGTTTCAGAGGAGTAGTCGCTACAAATAAAAGTTTACGGACAGACGGACGGACGGACAGACGGACGGACGCCGCACCACGGCATAAGCAGAGATCAGTCGAGCTAAAAATGACCATAATTCTTTTCAATTTATATTCGATTGAATTTTTTCATTGAACGATGAAAGATAGGTGATTTCAAAGTCATACTCATTCGTGGGCAGATTTCTCATAAAACAGCAGAAAAACGGAGTAAAAACCATGTCCAGTTGAGAAAATTACACTCGTCGATTGACTTATGACAATTCTACAGACCACATTTTTCAATATATTTCGAAACCAACACATGAAACATGAAGGGAAAACATTCCTACATCGTACCACATTCCCCGATTTTTGAAAAAGATCGAGTTAGGGCCGAAAATAAAGAAAATATTAATTTCACACTTACCGTTCTGCTTCAATTTACTCTCCGCAACCGCATCGGACTTGTCTCCGAAACGTCGTATTATCACCTCTTTTTGGAGGCGGTTGCGGAGTCTAGTAGGCGTGAAAATATTAGCTCTATTCTACCGCAATATAATTATGAGCAAAAGTATGTGTTTATTCGCTAAATTATCACATTAATTATCATTCTTTTCCTTAAAGCAGTCGGAAAAAAATGAGTGTCACCAAGCAATTTTTCATTTTCACTGTTTTCGACGTTTACATAGGTTGTATGTGGATGCAAGGAACGACAGCTATCAGTACAGATTAAATACATAATATCAGTCATAGTATGCAGCGATAACTAATTACAAATCCAACTACCTTGATTATTTTTCAATGCAGTGTCCACACCCTTCTGTAACAAGAACACAGCAACTTCATGCTGTCCTGCACGTGCAGCCACGTGCAGCGGGGAGTTACCAAAGCTGTCCTGACAGTTCATCTGCGTGACTTTACCACTAGATACCTAGAATTAAGTGGTTTAGAGTTAAAGGTGGTGTTAGTGAGTATTAGTGCAAGGTCAAATCTGAAGGCAGAACCCGTATTGTAAAGTGACATGTGACAATGCCCAATTCCCATAAATGACATTGAATTGAATTGCATTTTATAGTTGCACCAACATCTAGGGTCATATGGCAACATTCCAGCTTCCATTGGTATTGGAAGACCCCAGGTGCTCCTACGGGCAAGCCAGCTGGGCAGCTGGATAGCTGCCTCATATAAAGATTTCTGGTTTCATACATGACATGAACTACACCGAGCTACAAATGTGTCAATGAGCCATTTCCGTTGAAAGTTCCAACATCACAAATTGCATGAACTACTCACCACAGTTTGAACAGTGACTGTCAAACAAATTATATACATAAACTACACTCGCCAGATATTCTATTTTGTTGACATGCCATAGTCTGACATCAATTTTGATAACATTCTGAATGAAGTCTGATATCCATATTGTCGACATGACCCAGACTGACACGACATAAACTACACTTACCAGATATTCAATTTTTTCGACATCTCCCAATCTGGCAGACGACATAAATTCCTCTTCCAGTTGACTAACGTCATGTTGCTCTGCAGCTAAATAAAACATATATCTTGAATTACATGGAGGCGCATTTGTTACAATTCTGATAAATTCTCAAGATTATTGACAAAACCATATTTGCCATCACAAGGGTAAAAGCCAACTAAAAAAGCAACCAATTACGCCATTGATGAATCTTAATTAGACGAAACTAGTACAAGAGCTGAGTCTGTACTTAACTACAGCCTTTGTCACTCCTCGTAAGTCGTCTAGCTTAGAATGTAAACTAAAGAGAATAAATAATGTTCCTGTATTTTCAAACCAGTATTGTCACTGTATTTTCAAACAAATATAAGATTCTGAGTTGCCATCATCTTTTGCAGATCTGGTGTGATGTAGTAGACGGCAGCGACCATTATCAAACGAATAATAACAGCCAACTCTGGATGTAGCAGACGGCAGCGACCATTATCAAACGAATAATAACAGCCAACTCTGGATGTAGCAGACGGCAGCGACCATTATCAAACGAATAATAACAGCCAAGCTAACCTTCAATGAGTTGTACAATTTCCGGGTTGTTCGAGACAGATTTTGGTTTGAAGCCTTCGGCGTTCACCACGGACACATCCGCGCCATATTGTATCAGCATTGTGACAACATCCTGGTGGGGAATAATTAAAAAATGTAGTACATACATGTATAAATGTGAAAAACAAACACTTTAAAATGTGTCATTTATAAATAAGCCATTTATCCCATTTTGTAACATGTCTAAACATTATCAATGAGAACAAATGGACGACCGGACTGACACATAGATTGAAGGACTGCTGTACGTATTTTGTCATACTTTTGTGTCCGTTGACTTGTATGCAGATGCAGACAGACAGATGGACAGACGAATGGATAGACCTATGGATGTCCCTACTTACGGTACCTTAAGTGATTTTTCCTTTATCAAAGGGAATAACCACTTATGCAACAATAGGTTTAAGTGGTAACGGAATGAACTGTATTGAAATCCTTTGTGTTAAGCCACACCTTCTACAATTTAAGGTAGTGAACGGACGGACAGATAGACGGACAGACAGACAGACAAGACAGACAAGACAGACAGACAACCTACCACCCTTCCAGTGTGTGCAGCCTTGTGAAGGGGTGTGTCACCCTGATTGTTCGGTTCATTCACAGATGCACCGTTCTGTTTTGAATACAGAGAAAACAAACTTAGAAGCCGTACATGGTAAGGTAAACAAAGTAATATATAGACCATGCATGATGAGTGTTTCATACATGTATGCTAAAATATAAAAAAAAGAATACATTTTATAGTTAACATGCAAGCTGTATAGCGAGTAAAATATTCAATTATTAAATGAGTTTCATATTTGTTTATGATGAAACCAACACAAATGTAAGATTCCTTTATCATTCAACATTATTTGAGTAAGTTATTCACTAAAGTAAGCAAGAAGTAACTAGCGATCCCAATTAACAAACACAATTGGCGCACCTGGTATATTATCGTTGAACATGAAATGATGTTAGCGGTTGATATTACACATGTGGAAGTATAAAATCAAAGGACTGAAGGTCCTGAGAGTCGCCAAGATTGAACAGTGTCTATCTTCTTAATGAGGTTAAAGGTTTTTAAATAATGAGAAAGTAAGAGTTTAAACAAAAATATATATATATATTTATTTTTTTTACCCCACCCACACCACCAAATATTGGCCGCGATTTTTCAAAAACGGCCGTGCAAAAGACGGCTGCACGGTTGGCTGCCTAATAACCCCCCCTCTGGAAAATAACCGATACTATGAATCAAATTGAGTACAATGTACAATAGTACGAATCAAATTGAGTACAATGTACAATAGTACGAATCTAATTGAGTACGAAGTACGAAATTTTGTAGGAGTTGTCGTTCTTGAATTCATTCTATTTTTAGAAGCAAGAACGCCTTGATAATTCTGCTAATACCAAACAAAGGAAATTCGAAAAATCGATTTTAGCAATTTTACGGGAGTTTTTCACACAATTCCACGGGGCCGGGAGGAGGGTTAGAATTCCGTGAGATTCATCTCATGCCGTGAGGTATCACATGTGTGCAATAACTACAATATTTACGGACATTTAGTTCCCAATTTGTTATCTGGGTCACACGTCATGAGCGGCACATCCAGGTAACTCCATTCATGAAATATATCATACTGACGTCATTTCGATCGAGATATATATATATGCGTGTATAATTGCGCATAGTATTTCAGTTCCTTTTTCAAAAAAGACACATACGAGGGTTGTCTAAGAAGTGTGTGGACTTTTCTCATAAGTGTTGTATTAGTTGAAAGAATTGTCTCATATTTACGTAGAACAAACTTTGGTCTTTGTTTTTTAAAATAAATAGAACATTAATTTGTTTTCATCAATAATACACATGTAACGTGTTTCCATGGAAACCATATAGGTTCCATTTGGCGCACGTCAAATTTCCATCACTTATTACAACCAATAGATCCTTTTCAATGATCAAAACTACAATTGTCATTGGACCGTATGACGCGGGAAAAGGTCTGCCCGTAACGCGACGTTACGTCATTTCCTGTTATTTTGAAGTTTGTAACGGTTTCCGGAGCTGGGATACTGTAAAACATCATTAATTGGTATTAACCTGTTACCCGTTAAACATGACATCAACAGGTGATGTGAAATTGCGGGCAGTGATACAGTTTTGCAAAGATCTCGGGGAAAACTCCAACGCAAACTTTCAAATCGATCCAAGAGTCGGGACGGAAATGTAGCAGATCTTTAGTGTTCAAATGGCATGGACGGTTCAAAGACGGTCGTCAATCTATCGCCGATGATGAGCGTTGTGGCCGCTCTCCGAACGTGAGATCAACGATGGTAGAGAAAGTGAAAGGAATGGTTTACGAAGATAGGCGCTTTACTGTCAGAACGTTAGCTGCTGAACTGTGCACTTCCAAGGATACTGTTCACAGAGTACTTAAAGATGAACTTCATATGTGTAAAGTAAGTGCTAGATGGGTACCGAGACTTTTGTCTGACGATCATGAAAGCAGGCGTGTGTCATGTTTAGGTAGGACATGTGTTGACGTCAAAGATGACGTTATCGGACACTTTAGCGTGCGCCGGCTATACAATAGTGATCTGTTATAATTTAATGTCAAATATTACCTGTTTCATGTATTGTCACGATTTTTAAGTATAATTTCAAAAGTTTATTGAATTTTATAATGGTGTGTTTGTTTGTTAATTCCGTTAAATATTTTCAAAGTTATGAGTAAAGTCCACGAACTTCTGAGACAACCCTCGTATATACTGTATACAATGAAAATTATTCACAATCAGTAGTTATATTATTCGGTATATATAACGTTCATGTCAGTCACCTTATGAAATTAAGTTATACTTGATGCAGTTAAAGGAACTACATTCTCGAAGTGCGTAAAGCACCCAATCTGATTTTTTTGGTGTATTAATATGCATAATATTTAGGTAAACCTACAAAAAAGACATGTTTATACTGTATACAATTACAATTATTTCATTACTTCACAATCAGTAGTTATATTACTCGGTATACATAACGTTTATGTCAGTCACCTTAGCAAATTAAGTTGTATTTGAAGCAGTTAAAGGGGACTACATTGCTTACAAAGGTAAAGCGTTTTAAAACTTCCTATTCAGAAATTGCACTATAAACATATATACACGATTCCAAAGAGTCAGCCATGCTGATGCATGGCGACTCAAAAAATAAGACGATCTGAAACGGCATACAAGCGACTTCATCTGATAAAAAGTTGTATCTGGTACTATCTGCTAAATAAGGTGTTATCTAAGGTTTTTGTTTATTTGGATACACATATTTTGGTGTTTGGATATAAACACATGTTGGTGTTTGGATATACACACATTCTGGTGTTTGGATATAGACACATTTTTGTGTTTGCATATAAACACATTTTGGTGTTTGGATTTACACACATTTTGGTGTTTGGATATACACACATTCTGGTGTTTGGATATACACACATGTTGGTGTTTGGACATACACACATGTTGGTGTTTGGATATACACACATTTTGGTGTTAGGATATACACACATTTTGGTGTTTGGATATACACACATTTTGATGTTTGGATATACCCACATGTTGATGCATATACTCACTTTGGTGTTTGCATATACACACATTTTGGTGTTTGAATATACATTTTGGTCTTAGAATATACACATATTTTGGTGTTTGGATATACACACATTTTGGTCTTAGAATATACACACATTTTGATGTTTGGATATACACACATTTTGGTGTTTGCATATACACACATTTTCGTGTTTGGATATACACACATTTTGGTGTTAGGATATATACATTTTGGTGTTTGCATATACTCACTTTGGCGTTTGCATATACACACATTTTGGTGTTTGGATATACACACATTTTTGTCTTTGGATATACAGACATTTTATAGTTTGGTTATACACACATTTTGATGTTTGCATGTACACACATTTTGGTGTTTGGATATGCACATGTTCTGATGTTTGGATATACACACATTTTGTTTCTTTGGATATACACACATTTTGGTGTTTGAATATACACATTTTGGTGTTTGGATATACACACATTTTGGTGGTTGGCTATACACTCATTTTGGTTTTGGATATACATACATTCTGGCATTTGGATATACACACATTCTGGCATTTGGATATACACACGTTTTGATGTTTGGATATACACACATTTTGTTTGTTTGGATATACACACATGTTGGTGCTTGGATATACACACATTTTGGTGTTTGGATATACACATGTTTTGGTGTTTGGATATACACACATTTTGGTCTTTGGATATATACACATTTTGGTCTTTGGATATACACGCATTTTGGTCTTTGGATATACAAAAATTTGGTGTCTGGATGCACACACATTTTGGTCTTTGGATATACACACACTTTGCAGAAATAAGGCACTGTCAGGCATTCTTTTAAAATACTTATGTAAACAGTAGATCATTTTAATCAATATGTATGCTGTCCTATTCTGTTTGAAATATTACAAAGCCTATGTAGGCTCAGAAACATGTTAAAAATAATAAAATAGTACTGTAAACTGCATTAACCTACATACAAGACCATCTGTTTTAAGAGTTCAGAGAGTCATGTCCAATCCATTACCACCCCCGCCCACCCCAAACCCCAATTGCAACTCCTGGGTTCACAAATAGATATCACACTAGTAAAACAGGTCCAAACTGGATCACATGCTTTACACACTATCAATGAAAATATAATAATCAATACAAATGTATATACTCCAGTAACAAGTTTTCTATTTACACAAGTGGCCAACTTAGATAAAGACACTGCTGCAATGAATCGTAATGTGTGATTTAATGTATACGCTTGTATGTCATATAAATATTACAGTTAAAAACTTTAAGTTTGTACACGACGACTATTAGAAATACAGAAATTGGAGGTTAAACATTAAAAATGGAAGCCCAAGACAAGACACTGCTACAATGCATACGTAATGTGTGATTTAATGTATACGTTTGTATTTTATATGAATATTACACTTAAACACTTTAAGTGTGTGCTTGTGCATGGCGAATTCTGATTATTAAAAACACAGAAATTGGAGGTTTTTAAAACATTAAAAATGGAAGCCCGTGGACAAGAAACAGAGGAACTAAATGAATCTTATACTGAGGCATCTGAGGAAGATTTTGATTTTTCGTGTGACCCGTGCAGCACAGATGGGCCTCAGTTGCCCGCTGCTGGATTCTGTGTGGACTGTCAAAATTACTTATGTGAGACGTGTTATAAGTATCACTGTCGACCACTGCCTACAAGAAACCATGTTCTGTTGGATAAACATGTCATGCCACAGCAGAAAAATCCAAAATTGGCTAAGGACATGCTCACTGAGAAATGTCCGCAGCATGAAGAAAAATCCACAAAATACTACTGTCGATCACATGATCAGCTTGGCTGCAGCGTTTGTATGACCATCGGTCATAAAAGTTGTGACGGTGTCAACTATATAGCGGACATTTCTAAGGGAATAGAAGACAGTACAGACTACAAAGACTTCCTTAAGAAACTTACCAATATAGAAGGTGAGTTTACCAACAATAGCAGTAAAACAAAAGAGAATATTTCCCAATCAGAAGCGTGTTACTCTGGAGCAGTCGACGATATAAGAAAACTGAGAAAGGAAATAAACGATATGTTTGACAAACTAGAGAATGAAATAGTGAAAGAAGCAAAAGACATCCAAGATGAGGATATTGACAAAATGAATTCCATATCAGCAGCGTGTGAAGTGGCTCTACAAGAGATTCAGACACTGAACTCTGACCTGGAGATGCTAATAAAGTCTAAGAAAAATCAAAAGCTGTTTATCCAAATGAACAAGGGGCAGAAAGATATGAGGAGACTAGAAGATGCTTCAGCCAAGATGGAGACTGAGAACATGACGAGGCAATATACGTTTGTACCTGAAGGACAGATAAACACCATACTGAGTAACCTGAAAGTATTTGGTCAACTAAAACTGAAGAAATATCTGGTGATCAATCAAGCGCGAGATATCAACGTGAAACTAAACACTGACCAGTGGGGCACATGCTGGGTCACCGGTTCAACGATACTGTCAGACGGAAGACTCGCCGTGACTGATTATCAAAATAACACCGTCAAACTGATCAACATAAACCAAAACTGGATCACGGCTCAGTTGACTTTGGCCAACGGTCCATGGGATATTACAGAGACAAACAAAGGTGAAGTTGCCGTAACTCTCGTTAATAAGAAGGCGATTCAATTTCTGACAGTAAAAGACACTCTGTCTGCAGGTAGGGAGATGCAAGTCGATGGAAAATGTCGTGGTATAGCGAGATGGAGAGACAGACTTGCCGTCACATTCATAAGCCCGCCAAAGGTCGAAATTATGGAAATGAACGGTACCGTGTTGAAAGTTATTTCTACGATTCCAAGTGGCGTTCAACTATTCAAAAGTCCAGAAAACATAACCATCAGTCCTGACCAATCAACGTTATATGTGTCGGATAAAGGCAACCACTCTGTGACCAGTCTGAACATGGACAGTGAAGTTTGGGCAGTATACAGAGACAAGGACTTAAAGAGTCCAGCAGGGATATGTTCCGACATTAAGGGGAACGTTTATATATGTGGGCACTCATCTAACAACGTGCACCAAACAACGGCCAAATTTGACAAGGTTCAGATACTGCATAATAAATGCGGTGCTCTGAATGGACCGTGTTCAATCACATGCAGTGAGAAGGGAGACCAGCTCTATATTGGAACGCAGGACAACAACAACATGAAAGTGTTCCAGCTTATTATTTAATGAATATTGGATAAGTTTGGTATTTTTGGTATGAAAAACATGACATGACGAAGGTATGTCAAACTTACTTTCTCCGGATGTTGACACTTTTGTCAACATTGGGAGAAAGTGAATTTCTTGCCGTCTTGACATGCAAGTTTATTATACACATATCTATAGAGGAGAGTAAGCAGTTCATTGACTTTCTATAATAAGCCTCATATTATGTAAAACAGTGACCTAGATCCCAGTCAAGAACGAATCTGAATCATTCGGATGAGACTAAGGCTAATGTCACATGAAACATCCTTGTTGTTTAGAAATTCTAACCCCACACTAACTAACCCATTTTTGTTTTTATTTCTTCTTTGTGGTATTTTTTTTTTTTTGAAAACCACGTGTACGTAGCTGTGATTTTGCATACAGATTGCTAAATGGCCGATTGAGTCACAAAATATAACAAAAGGTCTGTTATATTACCTGCAAAATTCACAGTAACGTTAAAATATAATCATTCATGCAAATTCCAATATAAATAAGATGTACTGTATTTTGTCCGAGCGAAATGCCACATACAAAACATTGAAAATGCACTGATTTTTTTTAAAGGAGTGTGGATGCTAATATTATGGGTGGCGCTCTAGGGGAAATACGGTATATACACATATCAATCATTTTAACACTTCCATAATCTTTAATGAACCCTATATGATAGCAATATTTCACAATCGATATGTGCAAAGAAATATGTTCAACCTAAATATTATAGGATTCAACAACTTCATAAAACATTTGACAAAGATGGCAGAGATAAAACACAGTCGCAAAGATTACCAGACAAATTCACCGATATCATTGTTAGCTAGATTGTCTCATGTACAATAACTATTTACTGGTTGTGCTGAGTACTTACAGGCTGGCTATGCTTATTAAAATGTAAAAAGATTTGTGTTTGTTTGTCTGGTGTTTTACGTCATTTTCAACAAATGTAGTTATATATGACGGTTGATTTTTTTGTGGTGGAGGCAGATCATCCACTTTTCGTGGGTAGAACCAGTACTGTACACCTCCCACCATCCATAAGAATCAACACTTCCTCACTTACATGTCGAGCACCCAGTGGGATTCGAACCCGCAGCGGTGAGAGGCAAGAAGGTTTACAGTCCATTTGTCTCTCCATCTGTCAGTACGTTCGTTACCATATCTCCTCCTAAACCGCTAAACGGAATTCAACCAAACTTAGGGTATCACTTAACCATATGATGACGGCGTGCAAGAGCAACATTATTTTCGCTCCGCACCCAGTGGCCCTCAGTGGGGGTCAAATGGTCAAATACACTAAAAATTCAATTACACTCATTTTCCATATTTTTTTCACATAACCTGGTATATGTTTATGTAATTGTCTATGAAAGATAAACAACATATCAAACGATTTTATTATTTCATCGGTGGGGACTCTGGGAAGGGGCATCAAATACACTAATTATTTACAGCGTCATTTTTCCCAATCTCATTAATATCACACTACGATACTCTACACTACTAAGGATCTCATAATGCTGCATTGGAGGTCACGTCAGATTGACCTTACGATTAGCCATCAGATTTCAGCCTACAAAATAGCTTGATATAGACTGCTTCACTGCTCATGTCGCGTTTCAGTAAAACGCTGAGGAGCAGTCTAAGCTCGGTATTGAAAGAGACAATGCCAGTAACTTTTAGCTTATAATACACAAAAAATTGTTATTTTCACAACAACCATTATTAAATATTTGCTGAATAAAACCAAGATTGTTTGATGGAATTCAACAGCGGTACGAAAAAAAGAAGTACCGCTTCCTAAGGTTGAACTCGTAAGCCACAATAAAATTACACTCGTGGGTAATAATAATAGAACGTTGCAAAAGCCTACCTCGCTACCAACTGCACTAAGTGGGCCAGATGTATTAATACATGTACAAACAAGAGGCCCAAGAGGGCCTGTGGACGCTCTACTGGCTAACACGGCTCTTATAACATCAATGAAGCGAGTGACTGCCATTAAAAAACAGCTTTTTGATTAAATTAAGGGCCATAACTAAAGAATCTGGTAAAGTTTGGTAAAGATCAGATGAAAATGAAGGCCCTACCATATTAACGAGGCAAAATATAGCATTTTTAACTAAATCAAGAGACATAACTCCTCTGTTACTGGTCCAACTGGTCCAACATAGAACTAAAAAAACAAAACAAATAATAATAACAATAATAATTTAAAAAAAAAAAATTTGAACTAAATCAAGGGCAATAACTCCGCTGTTACTGGTCCGATATGAATGGTTTTCGAACTTGTCTGAGCTTTCATTGATACATGTATCAACAATCTGATAAAGTTTGGTAAAGATCGGATGAACAATGAAGCCCCTATCGTCTTAACGAGGCAAAATATAGCCTTTTTAACTAAATCAAGGGCCATAACTCTGCCGTTACTGGTCCAATATGACTGGTTTTCAAACTTGTTTGAGCTTGCAACAACATTAACAATCTGATAAAGATTGGTAAAGATCGGATGGACAATGAAGTCACAATAATCCTAACGATGCAAAATATAGCATTTTTAACTAAATCAAGGGCCATAACTCCGCTGTTACTGGTCCGATATGGCTGGTTTTCGAACTTGTCCGAGCTTTCATTGATATTAACAATGTGGTAAGGTTTGGTAAAGATAGGATGAAAAATGAAGGCCCTATCGTCTTGAGGCAAAATACAGCAGTATATCATTTTTAACTAAATCAAGGGCCGTAACTCTGCTGTTACTTGTCCGATCTGGCTGGTTTTCGAACTCATCCGAGCTTTCATTAATATTAACAACCTGTTAAAGTATGGGAAAGATCGGATGAAAAATGAAGGCCCTATCGTCTTAACTAGACAAAAGTTAACGCGGACGACGGACAACGCGGCATCCCTATATAGAAAACCTAATGTTTCAATAATCTCGATAGAATATATATTTTTCAGATACAAATATAATGTTCCGAATGTTTTCAAAAAACATGACCGCCCCAATGAATTTTTTCGTATTCTTGCTGTAAAACATGCCATTTAAAGCATTTCTTGGAATTTATCTTGCAATCCACAGCATTAACACACGGTGACTCTTTTTTCCGATATATGTGTTTTAGGTGGATTTTCGTTTGTTCAGTTCACTCGAACATCATCTGAAGTGCATATGAAACGCGCAATTTCACTGGTTGAATTTAGTTGATCTTCTCATGAATATTGATTAGATGAAAGGTCGATCTGACATGACCTCCAAGTCAGTGTTGTCAGATCCTATAGCGGAGAGTATCAAAGCATAATTAGGATTTGATTTTAATGAGATTGCATTTTCCCATACTTTGCACATTAAGAGGTATAAATAGTCATCTGTGAAAGAGATACACAGCATGTCAAATGATCTATTATTTAAAATTCAGATGTCTTCCCTGGGGTTGGGTTGGAGGGGGTGGGTGGTGGGGGAGGGTAACAGGGGGTCACACAAAATTCAATTGCAGTGTCATTTTTCTATTTGTTGTTTTTTTAACTTGCAAGTATACTACTCTGAAAATACAAAGCATATCAAACAATTTCAGTGTTTCCACCTTAGAGATGTGGGGCTGGGTGTGTGTGACAGATGAGTATGGGGTGTAGGTGTTTTGGTGGTGGGGTGGGTTGGGGGGGGGGGGGGGGATAGTTAAATTGGCTCAAAAACCTATTTTTCTTTCTCAATAAAATGTAATGATTTTGGGAATATCTATAATTGCTCCAGGATTACCATGGGACTCTGGGTTAGGGGCTAAAAGTTCAAATACACAAATACCCTAATATTACACACTTAATCCTGACATAAAAATCTGGATTGTCACCATTGTGGTTAAGCATAGTCTGGTTTTAATTTACCACTCAATTGTTTTGGTTTGTGCATGTGCTATGATGAAAATTTAAATTAAAATATTATATTTTTCTTTTTCCTCAATCTCATTTTTACATGTATTTCCAGGTTGTTTATAAATATAAAATGTTTTGCTATAATTAAAAAAATATTTATTTATTCAGCTCCTACCTTTAGTTCAAATCATGTTTACATCATATTTTACATCTACAACTCCTATATATATATGCAAGGAAAAAGAAACGCATAATGGGTATTTCCGCTATATAGTGTGTGTTTAATATGCTACTGCTAATCGAATGGTGCAGGGCAATATTAGGCCTGTCCTTTCGGAAAGAAGGTTTAAACAGCACCGAACACACCAATGGTTACTCCTTTAAAGTTTCAATATCGACAAAATGCACATTTTGCTCAAGCAGGTGAGCAAACTTAGGCTTTAAACATTGCAGTCTCTTAACATTAAACACAATACTGAAATGGCTTAACTTTTTCAAGCGAATCTTCAACATTTATGAATTTCGTGTAACAAAGTATACTTTGATTAAAAGGTCTAGTACGTGACAGAGTTTTCCTTTCTGTAATTAGTTGTAGCCCCTTTATCTACAAAACACGTTGAAATATATCTGGAATATTACATAGAATTAGGAGTATTTAATAGTGTAGTATAGGCAGTTTGTTGATTATGAGTTTCTTTTTCCTTTCAGTATAATTATATGCAAGGAGTTGTTTTAATCGTCATGAATTGAATGTTTGACAGGCTCATCAACAAATTGTTAAGGTTATTTTGAGCCACCCAAGTTAGAGGGGATAGGAATATGGGAACCTGCATTACTCTTACTGTTGAATAAATTATTATGTTTCTTTAACATGCTCGAAGGTTGTACTGGTGAAACCCAGTGGATAGCACAGCGGAATCAAGCCTCCCCGGAACAACCTGCTTTTGTTGGTGTGTACTTGGGCAAGACACTCTCTGGTAGCCTCATCCATTGGATGGGGATGCAAACCAGGCAGTCCAATGTATCCGGAATCGATACTTCCAGGACGCTAAAGAAACATAGGAATCTATTCGTTGGTAAGAGCAGGGCAGGTTCCCAGATTCTTATGTATGTTTTCCTCTCCCTGGTGTAAATAACCTATAATGTGTTGATGAGCCATTAATCAACATTCAATTCAAATTCTTTATTTACAAATAACCACTATAACACGATTTCCACAGATGACTCATCTACACAAGATGGCTGCAAGACGGCCTTGTCATAGATACCCCTCCTACTCGTAAACTTCGTGCTGAATCAACGTAACATCCGTAATTTGATTCTGAGGCTAAATCATGTGATCTGTCCGTGTTCATCTCATATAATTCCTATTGGCTGCTTAGCACAATAGAATATAAGATAAGGTGTTTTACGGCAAGTCGACACATAAATAGCTCATATTGTGCGCAAAAATTGATGAAAAATAAAGAAATGAAGTATTAATTAAAAATTAATGTAAATATATAAAGATAAAACTATTAAAAAATAAGGGATGATAAGGTGTAATATAAACTATGTATGTAAATCAACAAATGCCCGTCAACGGGTATATAAACAAGTAAATATATATAAGAACACATTATAATGATTTATATAGTCTTATCTCTTTTAGGAATATAAGATAAGCAAGTCATTGTGAAATTCCAAACAAATCAAACAAGACAAAGTGTAAATTCATTATAACTAAGTCTATTTATCGGTAAGGCAATCAATGGCATCCTGCAGCACAGAATAAGTGTTTTTATTGGAAGCGTCGGACGTTCGTCAGGTTCAGATTAAACAGTTATACACAGTGTTGAAATTTTGAACAGTATACATGTGACTGATTCTTTTTCTTGAATACCAATGACGTGGCCAAACAATCAACAATAAGAATATTCATACCACAGACATCATGTAGCTGTTGATGTTATTGACATCATTGTTGATGCACGTGACTTTGTTCCGTGTGTGTTTGTTTGTTTGTTTGACATCATTTAAGTACACTTTAGGCCATAAATGACGGTCAATTCTTTTTTTTTGATAGAGGCAGACCACCCCATTTTTCCTGGGTAGAACCAGTACTGTATACCTCCAGCCATCCATAAGAATCGACACTTTCTCACTTACAAGTTGAGCTTCACAATCAGATTCAAACCCACAGTTGTAAGTGGCAACGGTTTACATGCAACATCGTTAACCCCTTGACCACGGAGGCACCTCCCACCCCATGACAGTGTGAGATCAGATTTTCCAGCACGTGTAAAACGTCTAATGACACTGCATTATCTCATATTTATCCAGTGATAAAACTGCTAATTTATATTCTTATACTCTGTAGTACATCTAGGATATATATTTTTTTTTAATTATTTAATTCATGCGTAACCAACCCGCGCTGTTTCATCAATTTGGATGGAAACGTGCACCATACAGATTTATTTAGAAAATCAGAAGACATTTACTAAAGACATCTTACAACCAAGGTAAACAAGTTTATAATGATGCATATATTTTGCTCATCAATGAACTTGTCTAAGATCTTATTGAAACAAACTTACAAGATTTGGCAAAAATCAGAACCCATTCCTTAACAATTTGAAATTCCCTTATTTTGACATAATCAAGGACAATAACTCAAAATCAGGAGAATGTTTACTGAAGTTTTCATGTAAACACAGAAATTTCCTTAATTACGCAGCAATCAAGGGTCATAACTACGCTGTGTCTAGTTGGATAACTGATTTTTGATCCTGCACAAGCTTTTATTAATAAAACTTTGACCAAGTTTAGTAAAGACTGAAAACTTTTCAAAAGGTATTCATATCTCTTGCGGGGCAGGGCTACGGGAGTGGGAGATTTTTTTACGTAAAAGTACAATTACTCTTATATGCTGACTTGGAGTGTGAAATGTATGTATTATCGTTGCTGTATGTTTAATATGCTACTGCTAATCGAATGGTGCAGGGCGACATGAGGCAAGATGTACCTGGCTGTATTTAGACATATTATATATTGCACTGATTATCCATACCTCAAGTAAGACCTGTACAACATCTTTCTTCCCAAAATATGATGCCAAATGGAGAGGGGTCCAGCCCCTGTTTGCCTTTTGGGTACCTGAAATGATAGTTTATCATCTATAGTAAACAGTAGCGTAACTACATATTAGGCCAAAAAGGCTGCACCTAATTTTCACAAGCATGGTTGAAAAATATAAGAATGGAATACATCTTGAATTTGTTTAATTTAATGTCAATAACAAATGCACCAGATGCCTCCATGCCCTCTTGAATACTTAGATCCTAAAAATGGGCTTGCATAGTCAAGACGAAGGGCTAGAAATCATGGCTTATTACTCTCGAACAGTTGATTAATCATTGCCTATCACTCTACGAGTACTTTATCCAATTATAGAGGGAACCAAATTACAGGTGGAAAACCCAATGAAAAGTGGGGATACCAACGAAAGGTGGGGAACCTAATAAAAAGTGGGGAACCCAAGAAAAGGTGGGGATATCAATGACAATTTGGTAATCCAATGAAAGGTTGGGACCTAAGGAAAAGTGGTAAATTCAATGGAAGGTGGGGAACTGAATCACAGTTGTGGAACACAATGTGAGGCTGGGAACCCAGTGAAACATGGGGGACCAAATGAAATGTGGGGATATCACTGATAGTTGGCGAACCCAATGATAAGTGGGAATACCAATGGTAGGTGGGAATACTAATAATAGGTGGGAATACCAAAGATAGGTGGGGATACCAATGTTAGGTGGAGATACCAATGATAGGTGGGGATACCAATGATAGGTGGGGAAACCAAATTGGGAATGATAAGTGAAAATACTAATAAGGGGACGAAATATATTTTACTGTATACTCGTCCTGTAGGACGAGTGGCATTGACACGATACTCGTCCTTATAGGATGTTTACTCGTCCTGCTCTGATTGTAAAAGTTAGGAGTATAGTAGTCAGATACCATCATTTAACACTATTATATGTAAATAAAACAAACGGAAACATCATAATGAGTTTGTTTTTTTCTTTATATAAATCAATGAAAATTATGAAACTTTGACCAGTATTATAGATGACTATATTCAAATTCTATAGTTCACTACAGTCTGATAATGGCCATTACAGTTACTCTGGCATGGTATATATTTTACCCCTTTTCCTGTGAAAAATTCCCCTTTTTTTATTAGGAAATGTTAAACTCCAATACAGGAAAACAGCATACTTTATGCAATTCCCCTTCATAAAGGCCCTGGCCCCAGTCACCTAAAAGCTGACTATTGCCCATAAAGAATTCTCCCGTGAAAGTGTTATTTGTATAACATCAAATACCGTAACGTTCGCGCCCCGTGAAATTAGAACGGGAGCCGCATTTTAGAATGTCCCAAAACGGAAATGTGTCAATTTCCAATATCCGGTTGATTTAAATTGCATTTTATCGCTGAATAAACTGAGTTGCGACTATTTACTGCATTTAATCCTTAATAAACTACGTAAGAACTATTTTCTTTCTTTGTCTTTTTTTAATGAAATGTTACTTGTCCTCTCGGACGACCGATTCATGGGTTTCACTCAGGATTCGAATCTCACTCGTCAATACGAGCGGACGAGTGGAATTTTCGTGCCCTGCTAAGGATAGGTGGGGATACCAATGATAGTTGGGGAACCCAATGATAGGTGGGAATACCAACAATAGGTGGGGATACCAATGATAGGTGGGGATACCAATGATAGGTGGGGAACCAATGATGGGTGGGAATATTAATGATGGGTGTGGATAGGATACCAATGATAGCAGGGGATACCAATGATAAGTGGGGAACCCAATGATGGGAATACCAATGATGGGTGGGGATACCAATGATGGGTGGGAATATTAATGATGGGTGGGAATATTAATGATGGGTGGGGATAGGATACCAATGATAGATGGGGATACCAATGATAGTTGGGGATACCAATGATAGGTGAGGATACCAGTGATGGGTGGGGATACCAATGATGGGTGGGAATATTAATGATGGGTGGGAATATTAATGATGGGTGGGAATATAAATGATGGGTGGGGATAGGATACCAATGATAGGTGGGGATACCAATGATAAGTGGGAAACCCAATGATGGGAATACCAATGATGGGTGGGATACCAATTATTGGTGGGATACCAATTATAGGTGGGGAACCCAATGAGAGGTGGAGATACCAACAGTAGGTGGGGTACTCAATAATTGTTGGGGAATCCAATGATAGGTGGGATACCAATGATAGTTGGGGAACCCAATGATAGGTGGAGATACCAACAATAGGTGGGGAACTCAATGATAGTTGGGGAATCCAATGATAGGTGGGATACCAACAATAGGTGGGGAACTCAATGATAGTTGGGGAATCAAATGATAGGTGGAGATACTAACAATAGGTGGGGAACTCAATGATAGTTGGGTAATCCAATGATAGGTGGGATACCAACAATAGGTGGGGAACTCAATGATAGTTGGGGAACCCAATGATAGGTGGAGATACCAACAATAGGTGGGGAACTCAATGATAGTTGGGGAATCCAATGATAGGTGTGATACCAACAGTAGGTGGGGAACTCAATGATAGTTGGGGAATCGAATGATAGGTGGAGATACCAACAGTAGGTGGGGAACTCAATGATAGTTGGGGAATCCAATGATAGGTGGGATATCAATGATAGTTGGGGAACCCAATGATAGGTAGAGATACCAACAATAGATGGGGAACTCAATGATAGTTGGGGAATCCAATGATAGGTGGAGATACCAACAATAGGTGGGGAACTCAATGATAGTTGTGGAATCCAATGATAGGTGGGATACCAATGATAGTTGGGGAACCCAATGATAGTAGGAGATACCAACAATATGTGGGGAACTCAATGATAGTTGGGGAATCCAATGATAGGTGGGATACCAACAATAGGTGGGGAACTCAATGATAGTTTGGGAATCCAATGATAGGTGGAGATACCAACAATAGATGGGGAACTCAATGATAGTTGGGGAATCCAATGATAGGTGGGATACCAACAATAGGTGGGGAACTCAATGATAGTTGGGGAACCCAATGATAGGTGGAGATACCAACAATAGGTGGGGAACTCAATGATAGTTGGGGAATCCAACGATAGGTAGGATACCAACAGTAGGTGGGGAACTCAATGATAGTTAGGGAATCCAATGATAGATGGAGATACCAACAGTAGGTGGGGAACTCAATGATAGTTGGGGAACCCAATGATAGTTGGAGATACCAACAATAGGTGGGGAACTCGATAGGTGGGATACCAATGACGATTCAGCATATTTTAGGCTATATGATGGATGGTCGATTTTTTAGTGATGGAGGCAGACTACTCACTTTTTCCTGGGTAGAACCAGTACTGAATAGCTACCACATCCATGTGAATCAACACTTTCTCACTTACAAGTCTTACGAGGTGATTCAAACCCATAGCCGTGAGAGGCCAAAAGGTTTCAAATTCAGTGTCTTTATAATTCCGACCACAGAGACAAACTCAGTAAGAGGTGGTGGACCCAGTGATAGGTAAAGATACCAATGATAACTGAGGATGCCAATGAGAGTTGGGGAACCCGATTAAAGGTAGGGAACCCAATAATAGGTGCGGAATCGAATGTTAGGTCAGGATATCCATGATAGGACCTGTTGGGGAACCCAAGGGTAAGTACCTTTGCAATTGATGTTCACATCAATCTTCCCTTCCTTTATGCTCTTGAGAACATCTCTAATGATGGCTGCCTGTCCGCGTCTTGCACACAACAACAACGACTCTTCCAATGGCACTTCCTCCGGGTCCGACTCGGAATCAGCCATGTTGAATCCACGTGTGCACTTGTGGATGGCAGCACTGTGAACACACTATGGTGACAGTCAGGCCTTATGGAGAAATTCTGAATTAAAATAAAATACAAAGATTGCTGAAGAATTTTTTAAAAACGAATTGAATGGCTATATAATTGATCATCAACCATACACCTGTTAAATATCAACACATTATTTTAGGCGTTTTTTGAACCGTACAAGAGAGAGCGGATGGTTACACAAAAATCTGGAAACAATACAGAGCATTGGGTAATAAATCATTAATGATCACTATGGTTAAAAGCGTAAATTTAAAACTAAAGGAAACTTTCAAGACAGTTTCGTACTAGATTCTGCTCTCTCAGCAATATGCTAACCAACATTATTATGAACTATGCCTTATACTTGTGTTAGTT
This sequence comes from Cyrtodaria siliqua, assembly GCA_037043455.1. NCBI lineage: Eukaryota > Metazoa > Mollusca > Bivalvia > Adapedonta > Hiatellidae > Cyrtodaria > Cyrtodaria siliqua. The sequence goes on along the minus strand of JAWPHD010008649.1, from coordinate 7,802 downwards.
AACTGTTGAAAATCTGCCATTTTGCCTGTTTACCGACTCAGTGTTCCTGACATCTGGCTGTGTACGCCTAATAAGCCACACACAAAAAAAAAGGAAAAAAAAAGGAAAAAAAAAGGCAGAGTCAAGAAGGCTTGGATTAGCCAGGGACTCAGATACAGGGATGTGCAACGCGCTATGTAACAGTCAAAATTATTGATTTTTCAGTGCCGTAGGTATTTACGGCTCATCTACGCAAAAGGGATCAATAATAGACCGATAAGTGACCTATACGGCCGGTCTTGTCTTTGATTACAAACAGTGTGCGTACTTACTGACTACAGCTCTTAATTAAGTTTTCATGTCTTTAAAGAAAAAATAAATCAAAGAAATGATAATTTAATAAAGAGTTCATATGTATGTTTCTGAAAATATGTGGGTTAGTTTCAAAATCAATTCTCTGCTACTAGTAGGATGATGACAGCGGTTTTTTTCACCATTTTGGGAATGGGTCCGTGACCGGTCAAATGGGAAAAAACACGCGATTTTTCTCAAAATTGGGAAAAAAGAACTGGGGAAAAAAAATTACACAGAAAAGTAGAAGAAACGTCGAAAACCCTGGTAAAAAACTTTATTAAGAAGATTATTCTAAAAAAAATTACAATTTTGGGAAGAAAAATCTGGAATTGGGAATTTGTTTTTTTGTGTTTTTTTACTCAAAATTGGAAAAAATGCTATTTTTTGGCGATTGGGAACGTTTACCGGACCCGTCCAAAGAAGGAACAAAAACGCTGGATGATGATGATAATCTAATCAAAAAACGATATATTATTGTAAAAGGTACACTTAAAAAACAATACTGATTTCAGTCAAATACATTGATTGATAAGGCCAAAAATAAAATTATGTTTGTTTCCCCTTCCCGACCCATGCAAAAAAGGGTTGGGTAGGTAGGTAGGTAAAATATTTTTTTTATTTCATTTCTTTTATTTGAGATCAAAACTGGAATACATGCTACCTATAAGACACATTTAAGATGGTACCAACCCAGTCGTGTCTGAACATCGTGCTGCATGTTCATAAAAAGACAAAAAAAAAAAAAAAAAAAAAAAAAAAAAATCGCCAGTGTCGAAAAAATAATTCGGGTCGCGGCAATTTCGGTGGGTCGGTCGGGAAGGGGAAACAAACATAATTTTATTTTTGGCCTAAAGCCCTGAATTAATGCATGTCCACGCTGGTTGTTGTTTACATATACAGTCATTGTTTTTAACTACTCTAAACTTAAAGTCACTTATATAAATGTATTCACTGACAGTCTGTATCTGTCATGAACTTTGACATGTGTACTATCGATAATCAACCTACGTCTGTGTACCGATGATAAAAAAAGCGTAACAAATCAACTTGTTACTATAATATTTTTTAAATAAAACATTTAAAAACATAAACATAATGACATATAATATATAAAACATAACATATATATATGAAACATAATTACGATTTTTTTAATTTTTTTTTACAAATCCAACTGAACATAATCTATTTCGAATGTATTTAGTTTCCCAAATAAAACTGAAAATAAAAATATAACACAATTAGTGTATATATATATATTGATGACAGCACACCACGGGTAGCCAGTATTTGTGATTTCTGGCCTCTTTGATCTAAACAAACATCCTGCTTAGGACAGCCAATTAGCCACGGGGTACCGCAATATTAATTGGAGCAATCTTTTATTTCTTTTGATCGCAATTAACAACCTACCATAAGGCCAAATAAAATTATACCTGTGTTTACTGTAACATTGCTGAAAAAAATTGGGTAGGTAGGTAGGCATTTTATATTTTTATTTTATTTTTTGGCGAAGTTGATTTAAGGTGTCGTTGAGCTTTGATGAATGGGAAAATGTGGTATTTTAAAAACTACAATAGATAACAATATGAAATTGTGTATGTGTTATTGTTTCCCAAAAGGCATGGCAACAACTGGCTCTTTTCCCAATCACTTGCAATTATTGCAAAGGGGTAGAACAGTTTAATTTATTTTTCGCAAGTCCGGAAGAGGGTCAGTTCCAACAGCAGGACAATGGGCACATGAGTCGGCCGTGATAGCGTGAACATAATTATTAAAAACAATAAAAAAAAAAAAAAAAAATTTTTTTTTTTTTTTTTTATGTTTTTTATTCGGGGGTGTTTTTTATTCGGGGGTGTTTTCAGCGGGTCGGTCGGGTTACAGTAAACTCAGGTATAATTTTATTTGGCCTAAGCATATAAGCGACTCTTCAATTAATTGAGGTTTTTTTTGCTTGGCTATATCTCTATGTAGGTGCTACGATTTAAAGTGAAAACCTTATGAAACCTTATAGTAGAAATAAAAAAATATATTGCAGAGTTCTTTTAATAATGTTACATATGTCGTAACAGTAAATACTATTTGCGATACATACTGGAATAAACTTTTATAAACATTATTTAAAGGAGAATTTATATACTCATCATGTTTTTAGTGGTGAATTTAAAAATCATTATGTATAGTATTGGACTCTCAAAATACTGAGATTTTATAACTGATCAAACATAATAATATGAACCATTCCTGTTTACAAGAAAGTTATATACAGAACTTTGCTTAAATATGATTAAAATACAGGGTCTTATTTAAGTGTAATATGCATAATTTCAGAAATGTCAAACCACACTAATACAATCATATAGTCTTACATTACTCAAATATTACGCCAATTCGTATGGCAATAATGAATTTTGGATGGAAACCGTAACCAACTGATGGGTCATGCAGCCATATTTTCAACAAAAAAAAGCCATTTCACAACAAATTAACAAATTTCACACGCTCCAAATTTCTGAAGTAAGTGCTCATTCAAAAATGTATATATACTAGTACAATAACATGGCCATTACTTGAATAAATAATTAATTTTTTACTCATATAAATGGTCGCTGAATTATGAAATTGTTAACAACCAACACCATAAAACGCTGTTTTCCCCGCTGTTTTCACATTTTCTTTTGTGTGCCATTGCTGACCAAATATCTCCGTAAGTTTGTATTACAAAGTAAATTAAACATAACACAAACAAAGAAAAACACATTTACCAGTTCAATCTGAGAAACAATAATATGTGAGCATCAATAATTACTGAGATATTTGCGATCTTGTTACATTTTTTATTAGCAAAAACCAGCGTGTCAGTTACGAACAAAAATGGCGTCTGAAGTCTCGCGACGGCCCCGAATTTCATCTCGTTTCATAATCCTGTAATATAAACGGGTCCTGGATAAGCTTATATGATCAATCTTCAAATATGGAAAGTTTCATAAAAAACAATGCATAGAAGCTGAATAAATGAAATTTAAACATAAACTGATCAGCTGCTACCGATGATCCGCTTCTACCGATGATCCGCTACTACTGATGATCCACTACTACCGATGATCCGCTACTACCGATGATCCACTACTACCGATGATCCACTACTACCGATGATCCACTTCTACCGATGATCCGCTACTACCGATGATCCACTACTACCACAAGCACCGTACTGACTGTAATAAGTTTTAGCTCTGTGATTTATTAATTGTTGTTTAATAGAACAAATATGGTAAAAATAATCTCATTTATTTGACGTCTTTGGGTGCTTTTTTTTTACATACGGAAGTGCACCCTAGATGGAGGACTTTTATGCACTAGGGGTAAAGGGTATTAATTACGTGTTAATTTAGTGCATAAAATACACGACTACGCACGGCGACACAATTTTAGATATACGCCGCCCTGCGTGCATCTAGGCCTATAAACATCAGTATGTAAAAAAAAAACACGTCCAAACTTTGGGCAAAGCAAGGATTTGTACAATAAGAGGATTAGAAAATAGGTCAAATTATATAGGGTGAAAAAGGAAGTCTCGCAAATTCTCGGACAGAAATCCCGAGATCGTGTCACGTGACAATCATCGTCTTCAACCGCCATTTTGGAAAATATTGAATACAACGCTGGGTAGATTAATCTCGATAAACAGCAAGATAACGCTTTATATAAGCATTTATCCAGTAAGTATTAGTTTAATATGATGTATTTTAATGAGGAAGTGTTTATTTTCCAAATGTTTTTCGTTGGTAGTGTAATTTTATGTTGATATTCTCCCGATTCTCGGCAGTGTGATGTTGGCGGGTGGGGTAATCGTATTTTTAGGAATATTGATATAAAATATGTTTTCCATTGAAGGAAATACGTTTTTGATTATAAATGTATTCGTTATACGACTTGGTTATTAAAATTTAATAAATAACATATTGATATCGATACCATTCCGTATTTTTTTCTGATTTAAATTTCACTTTGAGTTTAAAACCAAAAAAAAATAAAATACGATGTTACCGCCTTTTTAGTAGGAAGGCACAAAATCATGTTCTTTTTTTAAAATATACACATATTTGTGTTCTTATATAATTTTAATATTGCATGGTAACATTATTTTTGTACAAAGTATTTTTTTTCTTTTTTTCTCAGCTTTCAAATGGGCAGTATATTTCTTGTTGTTATAATTCACTTTGAAAATTTAACACTAGTGTGTTACTGTCTATTTAATAGAAAGGCGTAAAATCATGTTATTTTCTAAAAAAATACACATAGTTGTGTTCTTATATAGTTTTTATACTGCATGGTTAACTTGATTTCATACCAAGCATTATATAAAAAAAGAATTATAGATTTCAAATGGGCATATATTTCTTGTTATAATTCACTTTAAACTTTTAAAAGCAAAATTTAGAAACACTAGTGTGTTACTGCCTTTTTAATAGAAAGGCATACAATCATGTTATTTTCTAAAAAAATACACATATTTGTGTTCTTATATAATTTTTATACTGCATGGTTAACTTTATTTTATACCAAGCATTATAAAAAAAAAAGGATTTCAGCTTTCAAATGGGCATATATTTCTTGTTATAATTCACTTTGAACTTATAAAAAACTAAATCTAGAAACACTAGTGTGTTAGTGCCTTTTTAATAGAAAATCATGTTCATCTTCTGAAAAATACACATATTTGTGTTCTTATATAATTTTTATACTGCATGGTAACCTTATTTCATCATGCAAAGCATTATATTTTTTTCTTCAGCTTTCAAATTGGCAGATTATTTCTTCTAAGAAATAATTTAAAAAATCAAAAAAATATGTGTTATCGCCTTTTTAATATAAAGGAACACAATCATGTTCTTTTTAAATATATATATATATATATTTGTGTTCTTAAATAGTTTTCATACTGCATGGTTGTCTTTTTATCAAGCAAAACATTATTTGTATATTCTTTTCACATTTCAATGGGACACAATATTTCTTTAAAAAAATAATTCTAAAATTTTAAAAATACTACTACAATAAGTGGTACATGTTGAAAACTCACGACGGTGATACTTAATACAATGTAACACAGATTGTAAGTCATGGGTATATATACTTAACACAAATAAAATAGAAACAAATCGTGACCACATGGCTGCAAATCTTTAATATTAATTATAACATTAATATTCAGTTTTAAACCAATACTCTGCATTTAATCCCTTATAAAAGTAACACTTATCTTAGTTTATTTTCAGCCGCTTCAAAAGGGGAAGGATACAGAGGAATTCAGGAACCACTCCATACTCTACTTTATACATTCTTAGTATGCACAGGACTGCAAATTTGAACCATATATTGAAATGTCTTGGATTTTTTTTTGCACTGTATGTGTCATTTCTTGTTTATGTTAATTTAATTAAAACTCTTTTATTACCGTATGTTTTGAACTCTTTATTACCGTATGTTTTGTTTACATAACTCAAATAAAAAGCTATGAATTTCTGAATTTTGTCTTCTTGTTATTGTTTAGCTTGTGGAGCATCTATTTGAATAGTTGCTTCAGGTATGGCACTCTACATGTAGTATGGGACAATACCGGATTTTAATGACCTAGTGTTGTTACCAGCGAAATATAAGACACCAGCTCAAATGAGCTGCATATATAGCATGGATCTCAATACCCGGTTTTATGACATGGTGTTGTTATTAGCAAAAGATAAGGCGGCAACTTGCTTAAATATCTGCATATTCGGCATGTGTTTTATGGCACTACCAAATCAATATAGCATGGGTCTCAATACCCGGTTTTATGACATTGTGTTTTGAGAAAAGATAAGGAACTCGCTCAAATAGGGTGCATATTCGGTATATATTTTATGACACTCACAGCAATAAGACACTAGTGCCATATAGTAATATATACTTAACATCATAGCAATAAAACACGAGTAAGTACCGCATTTTATGACATGCGCTAAGACTCTCAGTGGAGTTAACAATTCAAACGTCCGGGGAATGGGATGAGGATTGGGAGCTTTTGATAAAGTACGCACGCACAATCAAATTTAAAAAAATGTATGTATGATTCGTGGCATGCATAGCATGGCCAGTTTAGGAGTCGGCTTATTACTCATGTCTACACCATCATCACACAGTTCATCATCAGAGACCTCATTTTCACTTGCAGTAAACTTGCCTAATAAAGCTTCAAGATCTAGATCATCAAAATTAATAAAAAATCTTCTTTTCCGTAAGACATGTTCATGTACGTAAAGATAATCAGAATGACATTACCAAATGGTAAATATGTACAAGAGATGCATGTTCACAGTTTTTTTTTAATCAGCAAACTATAATTATGCATTCAAGTCTCGGGACATATCAAAAGGATCGGCCGATGCCGCGCTTTAAACTCGAAGAAAATAAAGGATAATTTCGCTAATTAATTACCATACATTTGCACAAACAATATGCTTTTTTTAATTCAATTGGTCTAACTGCAATACAGTTAAAATCGTTACAAAAGAAGAAAACAAAATCAACCGACACCGCGTTACACAATGTTAGTTTTCCTAGCGAAAATAATACAATTAATATTATTGATTTACGCCTTGTAACCCAAACACTTTAAGAATTATAAAACAAAATGTCCGATAATTATTGGTATTTAAAATATTTTATTATTACAGCAAGGAATAATTACTTATTTAGAGCATAGGATTCGTCATCATTTTCGCGGTAATCGGAGTATCAACGTGTATTTATACATTTTCGAACTAGTCTCCGTGTTCGTGACACAACCCTGAGCCATAATTCCCGAGTGCTTTATGCAATTAGGGTTTCTATTGACTATGTAATCAAGGATTTAACAAGCCGCCAGTTAAAAAGAAGCTGTATATTTCTCCCGTAACATATGAGATAAACACAGCAGTAGCACCGAACTGGTTTTGTGTCGAAACGTACAGGTAAGCTCGTCGCGTTATCGTTATCGATCGGACCCGTCTTATCGGAAAGACCCGCCTTATCGATAGACGCTGAAATCTCGTACTTTCTACGCGAGAGTCTACGAGATTTCATCATATTTTCTAATCCTTCTTATTGTACAAATCCTTGGGCAAAGACATCAAACAAATGAGACTATACCTGTTTAGGCTGTAAATTACACTTTTTAACACAGGCCTTGGCGCAATACAGATGTTTGTGGAAAGGTAGCAAAGAATTTCAGTAAAAATGACTCATGTATTCAACTTCGACCAAACCAGAAGATCTTGGATCCGCACATGGTTTGTGTAACAATGCAACTATATCATTACTCATATCATTATCATATGACAAAACCGGTCCTCGCTTCCTGAAATTAGTATTTCACACTCACAGCATCGGCAAGAAAGATAATGGCAATGGGGAATTTTTTAGCCAATATTTGCACGATTTACCTTTTT
>JAWPHD010008648.1:0-112729 GCA_037043455.1 Cyrtodaria siliqua | reverse complement strand
ATTTCGTAATAGTATAATTATTATTGGGTAGTTATTTTCTATATAAAAAATAATATTAAAACGGAGTCTTTAATAGAAAATTGTACCGCTTTCTGCAGAGTGGTGTCAAGAATATTTATCGAAACTGAGTTCAGAACGAGACTAGTCTAGACAACGGTTTGTGTATTAAAACCTTTAACGGGCCATAACTCCGCCAAATATCATTCAGGCTGGAACACGGCGACGATATGCACAACTAGGTTTGATACTGAGCATCCTTGCCAAGTTTTCGTTTGAAATCTGCCAGGGGTTCAGGAGAACTAGTCTGGAGAAGTTTTTTAAAACATTTAAAGGGCAATAAATCCCGCCAAATATATTTTATTTTTGATATATAATTAATAGTATAATCATTTTCGAATAGATCTTACTTTTAAAAAAGGAATGTTCCTCTTTAAATGATAATTATACCACATACTGTGGGATGGGCATAGCAACTGGCGGAAAGCATTCTTTTTTCAAACGGAAGATTGCATACAATTAATTCAAGACTATGTACGAGTATATATTTAAATATGTGTATGTTAGTTGACTAAGACTGAATGGATAGGGAGACTTAAGTAAATGAATGAATTGTTGCATGTGATGGAAAAGAGAGAAATACTAATATGTTACATACTATCACCTGCTATATATATACATTAGGTTCTTCCTCATCTCACCAGTGAGCAACTATGTATAACTATGTATATTATGTAAACATGTTATGGGCCAACAGTTGGCTTAAATAAAGTAAATGAACTATAATCTATACATGCACGCATATATCTTTTATATTTCATGCAGTAGGCATTCTGCTCATGAGTTCACAAATATCTGATAAATACAGAATTACATGCATATGATATACAGTTCCGGTAATTGACAATATATTGGTATGCATAAACTGAGTTGACACATGTTATGGATTCATATATAAAAGAGGTGTTGTTGTTTTTAAACAATTTGAAAAGAAACAAAAGAAAAAGACGAAACACAAACAAGAAAACAAAAGAAAACGTACATGAGATAAATAATTATAGAAAATAATACAGAAATAATCCAATTATATTGAAAAAATATATTAATAGTATTCAGAGTGGAGAAAAGTGTGTTATTTATTATAATATGTATCATCACGTTCTTAAAGCTCTTAAAAATGTATGTTGATAGAGTTTTTATCGTTTTAATCTTTTTCTGAAAGAGAGAAGCTCAATAAATTTAGGAACATTTCGGTCGTTTCCAATAAAATTAAGGTAATAAACTCCCTTTAATATATATATATATATATTGGACTCTCCTCATATTACTAAACCATCCCTTTCCAGGTGATATATAACCTATACAGTATGTATCAATACCTTTTGATATATATTGGACTCTTCTCGGAGTAAGGTTGTACAAATCCACCCATCTCGAGTGTTTATAACCTATACGTTTATTTATCAATACCTCAGAGTCAGGTTATAAAACCATCCATTTCTAGGGTATATTAACATATACATTATGTTTCAATACTTTTGATAATATATTGAACTCTCCTCAAAGGTCAATTATATAAACCCAGCCATCTCAAAGGTCTATAATCTGTACGTGTATGTATCAATACCTTGATATATAGTGGCCTCTACTCTGAGTCAGGGTGTGTAAAACCACCCATCTCATGGGTCTGTAATCTCTACACTTATTCCATTGGAACAGCGCTCTTAAAGAGTTACATTCTAGTATGCGACATTTGAGGAAATTGTGGATTGAGAATGGCAGACCAAGGGATGACGCACATATTGCGTATACTAGGTACAAGGACGCCAAAAGGTCGTTTCGTAAACACCTTAGGGTTTCTTCAGGAACATATCTAAATTCGCTGAAAGAAGACATCGATAACGCCGCTGAAATGGACGCAGGGTATTTCTGGAAGCTAATGGCGGCAAGGAAAAACAAAGACAAAATGCATACAAGCTCTGAAATGAAGTTCAACAATAAGATATATCGAAATGCAAAATCAATAGCAGAACAATGGGGATTGTTCTTTGATGAACTTTATACAGATAATGTTAAGCCTTCATTCAATTTAGAATTCCGACAAACTATTGAATCTCATGTTGATGTTCTCAAACAACGCAGCACTGAAAACGATCCGTTTATCCCATTCACACAGGAAGAATATGATGAAGAACTGATGCAATTAAAAAAAGGAAAAGCATGTTTCAGTGACTCTATCTATAATGAGCACTTGCAATACGCAGGGAATGAGTTAACCAGAGTATTGCTTAGTCTCATGAACTTAATGTATTGTTATGCTTACACTCCTTACGCGATGAAATCGGGATTGATTATCACACTGTATAAAGGTGGTCGCAAAAAAAGAAGATCCAAGCAGCTACCGTGCAATTACGTTATCTTCAAACATATTAAAACTGTACGAAAGATTATTACTACATCGTGTCAAGACAGAATCTGATATATAAGTGAACCCACTGCAAGGAGGTTTCCAGAGTGGAATAGGTAGCCTCATGACGTCATTTTTACTTCGTGCATGCGTACATATTACGACGGAGGAAGGAAGTCCATTATATGTGTGCTTCTTTGATGTAAAAACAGCGTTTGATAAAGTATGGCATTCTGGACTTTTTTACAAACTAAATGACATGGGGATGAAATTAAGAACTTGGAAAGCATTCGTTGACCTTCATAATAATCTTGAAAAATGATATATAGGGTCCTATAGAAACCACAGCGTCCGAACGCAATGGCATCGTAGGTCCGCACTGTACTGCAAACAAGGACTTGAAACTACAATGAAAGAGACAAAAAACAACAGAAAGGGTGGTGAAGACAGGGTTACCGACTTGGAACGGTCAGTAGGCAATAAGACCTACTGGTTAGCTTGAATCGATTTTATATGCGCACAATCCTCGCTATTATCCTGTCTTCAGCGCCCAAATAGACAAGACAGTGTAAACAAAACTAAATCCCATCAAAAGGATATCTCTAACAGTAAAGTCCACATCCAGAGAAACCAACTAAAGATATACATACAAAATAATAAACATCTCAGGATGTATCCAGAATCGTACTGAACAACCATAGTAGTTGCAGCTAAAGAGAAGACCAATCTAGGGTACGACCAGAAAACCCGAGGGACGAAAGCTCATGCACCCACCTCCCTTAGTTGGGGTTTCAGTAGGTACAATCATAGAGTCCCAAGAGGTAGTCCAGTCATCGCACAAGTGAAAAGTGAAGCGTAATGACTGACTGTAGAGGGGTCAATCACTAAACATGCAGTGCGCTGTAAAACCAAGGGGTTATATCCTTTTCTGACGAACTTCCTGATTAAATTTGTAAAGCGGTCAGGAAACTCGTCAGACCCCTTTAACTTTCGAAGTTTATAGACCACATCTCCATAAATGAGGATTGTGATATGCCTAGTCGCAGAAGTGTTTTAAGGCTGGTGTTGTACTTTTCCAGCAGGCCCTCGTTGCGGCGGTAGAATTTAGAGAAAGATCTACGTAGTTTGTGATAACGAAAACCCTGCTGAAGAAGTTTACTTGTAATAACTTTATCACGATCATTGAAGTCTATAACATCATTACACGCTCTAGCAAATCGAATGAGCTGGGAGATATACACCCCATATGAGGTAGCACGAGGTACATCTCCATCCAGGTGTGGATAGTTAACGATGTTAAAATTGAAATCATCTCTCTTATCATAGATTTTAGTATGAATACAATCATTTGAAATCGAGAGATGAAGATCGAGAAATGCTGCTACAGTATCCGAACTGTTGGCTTTATTCAACGTGAGCTCTGGTGGATAAATGTTAGTAACCATATGAGCAAAGAACGGATTATCAATATTGAGTATGTCATCAAGATACCGAGAAGTATTATTAAAGGCATCAATAATTTCACCCTGGCTAGCAGGTGACAAACTCAACATAAAACTTGAAAGCTGTGTTATCTACAAGGGATACAAGTCAGAAACATTCTCAGTTAACATCGGTACCAGACAAGGCGGCGTGAGCTCTCCGTTTTTGTATGTATGCTACATTGATGGTCTAATCAAGGAGATTGAAGGTTCAAGATTTGGTTTGAATATTCGCGGAATATCTATTCCTTGTACCGTGGCAGCCGATAACATGACACTCCTTTCTTTTTGCCGTTGGGGTTACGAATATAATGCTTTCAAGTCTGCTGTAATTGTGTGCAATGAAACTAAGTCTAAGCTTCTAAAGTCAAAAAGGATCTTGAAAATTGGCAATGACAATATAAATGAAGTAACATCTTATAACCATCTTGGCGTTCGTTTTGATAAATACATGAAGCATGAAGACAATTTGAAAGAAGCAAATGCAAGGATTAAGAGAACTCTTTTTAAGTAAATGAATGCAGTGGTATATACCGGGAGGGTGGGCTGCATCCATTTACATCTGGAAAAATATATAAGTCTATTGTGCTTCCCAAAGGATTATTTGGTTATGAGATGTGGTACTCTCCCAAAGAAAGTGACATTCTCTTCTTAGAAAGATGTCACAGAGTTTGTAATAAACGTATTCAAGGCATGAGAAAGAGAACAAGAACAGCCATTGCGTTAGGACTACTTGGTGCGTACTCAGTTGAATCAGAAATTGATAAGAAAAAACTCATTTTGCTTGGTCAGTTATGTCGGCTGAAAATTCATTCTCGAATTAAAGACTTATTTTTATTTAGACTATGCTCCAATTTTAATCAGACGGAAAATACGCAGAAAGGGTATGTACACGATATTGTACCAGTACTGATGAAATATGGCTTATTTGACATATTAGAAAATTATATTGAAAATGGTGTATTCCCATCAAAATATGTTTGGAAGCGAGAAATAAATCGGCGAGTTAAAGAGCGCGAAGAATATTTATGGTATATGCGGACAAACGACCCAGATCTTTTTGAGTTTCACACTGTCCAGCCAGTGTTTAACGAGAGTCCAATGTGGAGAATGTGTCGTAATAACACAAAACTAATGAGCAGTTGCAGAAATGTCATAAACATGGTGTCTATGCTTTGCTCGTTTCAAACTGAAAAACTTTGTTCAAAGTGCGGTGTCCTATATAGATGTGATGCTAACCATTCTATGTTTGAATGCGTTTATTTATGTGAATACAGATGCAAATTTATGTATGATCTGAAGGTAGCATTTGGTTCTCCTGTTTGCCATTTTATAACTAACTTGGGGTTATGTTAGGCGCACCATGTGATGAATTAGAACGTTTGCTCAAAGATGACTATATTAACTTTTTAGAAATGTCTATAATATATGTTAGTCTGATGTGGTCACATCACAATGCGATATAATCGATATTACTGCATATTAAAATAAAAATGTGTTGGGGCAAGGAAGTAAATACCAGAATTATACGTACCTAAATGGGTTTGATTAATCTTGTAATTTCGTTTCGACAAGGTTTTTCTTATGACCACCAATTACTGAAGTATGTTCTTTGTCGTATATATATATACATGTATGTCTTGAGACTCAATAGTTTAAAAGAACTATAAAATCAGGTAACTTTGTAAAGTTATTTGTACATAAGTTCACGTTCGTTTTATATTTTTGTCATAGCACCTTGCAGTGCTATTTGATATTACTACATAGTTAAAATAGTGCGTGTTTTGCGTAGTAATATATAATTTAAAGCGTGTTTTGTTTAAATCTTCTAATTATCTAGATTTATACATTCTATTGTAGTAATGAATTATATATTGTGAGTATATTGTGGTAATGTAGCATGAGGCAGATATATGCCTACTTAAATGGGTTTGATTAATCTTGTAATTTCGTTTCGATAAGGTTTTTCTAATGACAACCAATTATATATATATTAGTTTGAAATAACTATAAAATCAGGTAACTTTTTAAATGTACTTGTAAATATGTTCTTGTTCATTTTATATACATGCTTATTACGTGTAAATGTAACTTTGTAGTGTTTGTACTTATATATGTGAATCTTCAATATGGAGGAAATAAAGATATATATAAATATAAGGGGATAGATATATAAATGTATAGATTATAGACACTGGAGATGTTAGGTTTTATGTAAACTGACTCTGAGGAGAGTCCAATATATATCAACGTTATTGATACATAATGTATAGGTTATAGACCCTGGAGATGGAAAGTTTTATATGACATGACTCTGAGGAGAGTCCAAATATATCAAAGTTATTGATACATAAACGTACAGATTATAGAACTTGGAGATGGTTGTTTGTATATAACCTGACTCTGAGGAGAGTCCAATATATATCAACGTTATTGATACATAATGTATAGGTTATATACCCTGGAGATGGAAAGTTTTATATGACATGACTCTGAGGAGAGTCCAATATATATCAAAGTTATTGATACATAAACGTATAGATTATAGACCTTGGAGATGGCTGTTTGTATATAACCTGACTCAAAGGTATTGTGGAGTGCGTGGTCCATTGGTAGAGCGCCGAACTCCAGATCGAAAGGTCGTGGGTTCGATCCTCGCCGCGGCCACCTTATTTATCCTTGAGCAAGATAATTAATCCACATTGCTTAGTACTGGTTCTACCCAGGAAGCCATCGAGAGTGATTAATCTAAGTTGCAATAGCTTGTTTCGCAATCGATGTAAAATAAATATGTTTAAAGGTATTGATACATACACGTATAGATTATAGACCCTGAAGATGGATGTAATTATATAACCTAACTCTGGGAAGAGTCCGATTTATATCAGGAGTATAGATATATAACTGTATATATTATAGATATTGGAGTTGTTAGGTGTTATGGAACCGGTTGCCGAAAAGAGTCCGATATATATCAGGAGTATAGATATATAAATGTAGAGATTATAGACACTGGGATTGTTATGTTTTATGTAACCTGGTTCTGAGAAGAGTCCGGTGTATATCAGGAGTATAGATATATAAATGTATAGATTATAAACAATGGAGATGTTACTTTTTATATAACCTGACTCTGAGTAGAATCCGATGACTCTGAGTAGAGTCCGATATATCAGAAGAATAAATATATAAATGTACAGAGTATATATATATACTGGAGCTGTTAGGTTTTATATAACCTGACTCTTAGTAGAATCCGATGACTCTGAGTAGTATATACTGGAGTTGTTAGGTTTTATTTGGAATTTGGAGTCGTGCAGGATGGGAGATGACGTTTGCCAAGGCTGTGAACTTATTTAGACATAGAAAAATTATAAGTATGTGTACAATTATGTTTAAATAATATCCGACAGGTATTTAAGTGTATAATAACAGTTTTGAAACGGAAGTGTTTATTTCGATTCTTCTGACAAGTTCTGTCATAGCCTAACAGAAGTACGACACTGTATGTGCTATTGCTTTTAAATGAAAGTTGATTCCAGCTTATTATTTTGTCATTTCTGTATCGAACACAAGTCGACAACATTGTCGACAATATTACAATATTGTATTAAAGGAAAGTGTGGATGTCAATTGTTGGGTCATAGCCTAACATAATTATTTCCAAGTTAGCGGTACAGTGTTACAATTGGAAATCACGGTATTTAAATGCTATCTCGAAACCAATTGTTAATACGCATCAAGTGTTATTGAATGTGTGTGTGGATGGGCACTTCAATTCCTTTTACATCATTCATCCAGGATGTTTTGGTCTTGTCGTATATACACATTTAGATGACTAATATAATTATTCGAATAAAAAGTAAATAAATTACGTTGTATATGCATTTGTAAACTACTAAATGTGTTTGTTTTATCGTTGATAAAGCGGCCGGGACATGCTGGATGGTGGATGACCTTGCCAAGGCGGCGATATAACTTAGCTTCAGTCCTAGAAAAATATTATAGTAACACTTTTGTTTAAATAATGTACGAGAGGTAGGTATAATATTTGAGTAAGCCTGGAATAGCCTGACATAAGTATGGCATTATATAGGGTGGCATTGCAAGCGCAAGGCTATCGCGTCAGAATATTGCAATAGTGTCAAACGAAAGTGTTGATGTCGATTTCTGGGACATAGCCCTACTGGCTTTATACCAGATAACGTCATTTTTATGTTGGTTCTTTAATATATCTAAATCAAAACTAGTCATCTCATAAGTAGTTTTGCCGGTAGAGAAGCTTACCCCTTTGCCGTAGATATTCTGCGTTTACATTGTTTCTATTCTCAGTAAAAAGTGTCATGTGACCGTTACTAAATATAGACTGACTTGGGCCGGTCGTCTGAGCTGAATGTAGTAGTTATCGTCATGTTCAGTTTAATACCGAAAAATCCATGTTTGGGATGATGAAAACTTGTGTAGTTATTAATTGAAACATAAATATACCATTGCACATGAATACTCAAAAGAAATATCTAGAAAAATATTATATCTACAATTTAAAATGTTTTTTCAACTGTAGATATCGGATGTAATTTACTTCACTTCGACGTTTTCATAATTTAAAGGGAAAAACTGTCCGCAAATTTAAATCTAGTTGTCTCCCTTGGCTAAAAATGTTTAGCACATGCTTTTAGTTTTTTGGGCATGTCAAATTGATTCAATGGTTCGACGTAAAAGTTCAGCTATTTTAAAAGGAAATTTTCCTGCGCATGTGCATTAGCGCGTGATTCCCCCGATTGTGTTTTGTTTATAACGGTATTTATATAGGTAAACGGGTTGGTTTGAGAGTATATGTTAACATTTCTAAACTATTTTTTCCTCTCCAATCGTCTGATGATAGTGTGTAGTGATTTGTAAAGTGGGGTTGAAAAGTAATCACAGCATCGAGCGTTTTATTGATAATGACGAAATCTGGTGAATGACGATAACTGGTACACAACCAGTATGCCTAACATTATTCTAAAAAAAAAACACAAAAAAAAAACACATATATATATATAATGTTCTGCTATTGCATATTAAATTTGGTAAATGTATTGAAGCTCACGACAGGAATATCATCATTAAACCATTTGCCACTGGTTTCGTGCCGAAAAGGGTATCGAAAAGTCCGTATGCTCGGGGGAGAGGGACAAAAGAAGTGCTCTGAAGATAATGGTTCTAACGGCAATTTGTGGCTAAATGAACAGATGTCACAACGCTAAGGGAACAGGGCTCATTTTTAAACACTTTATTATGGCTTTTAATTCAATTCAAAACTACAGCAACAACAACAGATAACAAAAACAAAGAACATATTCTTTCTATTCACTTTAGAGAAATATGCACTTTCTACAGTGGGTGTCGGCAACTGGCCTAGAATTAAAGTGAATTGAATTGAATTGGGGTTTTAAGGCGCACCAACACATGAAAGGTAATATGGCGCCTAACAGGAACGAATTAAAGTAAATCATATTCTTAGTGTGTGTAAAGTAGTGCGCTTTTTGTTGTCGCAGTTATAACAAACCGGTATAAAGTGTCACTTTTTACACTTGGAGTATGCAAATGCATGAATGTTGGTTTAATTTAAATGAATATACTAACTTTACACCTGGCTGAAAACGGTATATACTACCCGTTATGTTATTTTACACCAAGAGTGTGAGTATGTCGATGAGCATGTAATCAACATGTCGCCAGTACTTAGATATCTCCGCCCTAGTGTTTATTTCAAAGTATATTGACATTAGGTTATAATACAACTGCATGTGCTTTATTATTGACAACTGGCGGCGTGTTGATTGCAGGTCTATGCTATTGTTCTTTTGTCAAATTGATGATAGATATATGTCACAGTTTGTTTTGCTTATTACAGATATTTTTTACTTACTGCTGCTATACAGATTAATGTCCTAAATGTTTTCGTCTAGCAGTCAGCTTTACACATTTATTCTGTTTGCGTACAATGATCTTTTCATTCAGTGGCTGTTGTTTTTATACAGAGTGGTGGCTGATGCTGTTTTAATTATAATTAGATATCTGTGTTATAGGTTATTTTACGCCATACCTTGCACTTCAGTTTGTGTCACCATCACGATATCGAAAGGTCAATCAACAATGTTCCTATGTCGAATAACTGGGTATCGGGCATGCGGTTGCGAGACGTACCATAGAGACCTTCAGTAGTTAGTATCATATGTTAAGCTCTCAGTTTACAATTTGCTAGTATAAATGATAGCCAGGAACAAACATTTAGACCTGGTTTATGAACTAAGTTAATTGCAGACCAGACTCGTACTATGAAAGCCAAAGTGAATATGTCGCACGGAACTGTATACAATTGGGCTCCTGCTGTTTTTGATCGAAGAGTTTATGGACATTTAGTTTTCTATTGTGAATGTCAAAGTAGGCCTATAACACTTATTTTGTGTTGAATTTGGAAATATATATTGAACTGCTTAATTTCTCGCCAATGAATGTATATAGTGGCATTTCATTGTTCAGGAACAAGGAAGTAGATGATGCTTTGTTGCCTGGTAATTTGTATTTCTATTAAGGATGATAAATAGTGGGGCCTGCCCAAACATTATTTTAACTTTGGGCTTTTAAATTAATCCTTACAAAGCAAAAGTCGATGTTTTTTATGTTAAATATTGAAATCTTATAAAAGTTCATTTGTTTGTTGTTTATAAGACATTGCTGTATTGGGATGATGTACACTTATTTTATCAAGGCAAGCCTTGTTTGTGAATGGTTTACAACAAGGAAGTCAATGTTTTATAAGTTAAATTGGAGAAATAACATACATTCAAACTTTAAGCTTGGCTGTGGCTTGGCAATCGTATAGATAATTCTTATATTTACCCTATTTGGGTTATATTAGCTCTCCATTGCTATTTTATCGCAACAAACTGTTGTTGAGCCTTTTTGTAACTTTTATAAATTATTTATAAATTATGACATGACACAATCGCTTCATTGGTTGAAGTATGTCTGTTATACCTCTTTGGAGGTTTTTGTTTGTGCTTTTTGTAGCTTTTTGTATATGACATGACACAATCGCTTCATTGGTTGAAGTATGTCTGTTATACCTCTTTGGAGGTTTTTTGGTTGATTTTTAAAGTTTTTCGATTTTGTTTATGTATATGACATAACACAATCGCTTCATTGGTTGAAGAATGTCTGTCATACCTCTTTGGAGGTTTTTATTATCTAAGCTGTGTTCCGCTTCCCCCATGTTTGGCGGTGCCACGCGACGTGTGGCATGACACAATCGCTTCATTGGTTCAAGTAGGTCTGTTATACCTCTTTGGAGGTTTTTTGGTTGATTTTTAAAGTTTTTTGATTTTGTATATGACATGACATAATCGCTTCATTTGGTTGAAGTACGTCTGTCATACCTCTTTGGAGTTTTTTATTATATAAGCTGTGTTCCGCTTCCCCCTTGTTTGGCGTTGCCACGCGGCATGTGGCATACACACACATGCCGGCATGTGGCGGTATTTCGCGGACACCGCATAGTGTAGTTAAAATATTCTAAGAACTTTGTTATTTTATATGCAAGAAGTTTTTTATTTTAAGACTTGTCTTTGTGAACATCTGTTTTCAGGGTTTACACTGTACAGTATTCTAAGAACTTTGTTATTTTCTTTGCAAGAAGTTTTTAATTTTAAGACTTGTCTTAGTGAACATCTGTTCCCAGGGTTTACACTGTACAGTGGTCAGTTACAATTTAAACTTAGTTTGGACTATGAACATTGGATTTACCTGAAATGTTCCAGTTTGATTAACTACACATTTTAGTTTACACTATATATTGTTGAAGCCATGGCCAGCTTATTCCAATAAATATAAACTAGTAACATTGTTTTTTATTTGTAACCCATCTTAAATAATGGGATTTGTTCTACTAGGGAACAAATACTAATTATTTCAGGGGGTGGAAATCAGAGGTTATTATGAACGTGTAATTCTAACGCATACACCTCTTTGCAGTGACCGCCATTTGGTCAGTTTCGATCTGTTTTTGTGTTCTAAAAATCGGCATTTAATTGTTATCTCCAAACTAACCCACCCACACTCCCCTGTGTTTGTTGTTTATATTGTATTTGGTACCAGTGTCTTTGGCTTGTCGTGTATATATTTCAGTGAAAAGCATGAGGAGATGAGATGCCTAGTGGTCTGTCGTCGTCTTCATGGCTCCATCCGAATCTCGTTTGCGGTGGTATACATTGGTGCAATCTTTGGGGATACAGCTACAAGAAGTTTTCAAATACTACTATTGACGGTGCAACACGTTGTGGTATCGATGCATGAGGAGATGAAATGCCTAGTGGTCTGTCGTCGTCATGGCTTCATCCGGATCTCGTTTGCGGTGGTCCACATTGGTGCAATCTTTGGGGATACACCTACACGAAGTTTTCAAATTCTACTATTGACGGTACAAGACGTTGTGGTATCGGAACGCGAAGAACTTTAAAATCATCTATGAACTTTGTGTCGCGGTATTTCGCGGACACAGCATAGTGTAGTTAAAATATTCTAAGAACTTTGTTAGTTTCTATGCAAGAAGTTTTTAATTTTAAGACTTGTCTTTGTGAACATCTGTTCCCAGGGTTTACACTGTACAGTGGTCAGTTACAATTTAAACTTAGTTTGGACTATGAACATTGCGTTTACCTGAAATGTTCCAATTTGATTAACTACACATTTTATTTTACACTATATATTGTTGAAACCATGGCCAGCTTATTCCAATAAATATAAACTAGTAACATTTTGTTTTATTTGTAACCCATCTTAAATAATTAATCATATAGCGCATACACCTAAAAATATAAGACCGAATTAAATGTAAACCGCACATTTCTAGAATTCGTTGGACTGTTGGCGTCGTTTTTGGCATAGATGTCTATATCATAAAAGTTTAATAATATTGAGGTTGCAGTTACTGTGAGGAAGGCTTTTACGAGAGGCGCCCCACTTATATTTGAACACTTTTGTTTAAGGTGGGTTTTTTCAGCGGAAGTGATTGTCATTAAAAATACGTGATTTGATGATGTGAAACTGTCATTTAGAACGTATGCATTTAAAAATAATATCCAATTTCACGCGGTCCTTTTTAAATTGCATTTTGAATAAGGTGTACACCATTTTCTAATTTGAAGCCTATATGTTGCTGTTGCCGTGGAGTTTTACCTTAAACCAAATAATTGCACTAAATGCATATCATAATTGTTTAAACCTGTGTTTATAATTTAAATATGATCGTATGTTTTATTTGAAGACAAAAATATAGATGCTGAATTAAAAGCTCGACTTTTTATCGCAATATTAAAACATTGACAGATAATAGGAACATTTGCTCCTGTGTTACTGATAATTTTATAAATTAACCAAAATAACTGTTTTTATCATATTTTGTGATATAAAAACATGAACAGTTATTGTTGATGTATATCATATATGTATATCGTATACCTTATAAAGATATATTTGGTAAACAAATATATTATTTTTATCATTATTTGCAAATGTGTGTGTTTTGACCCTAAATTTTAAGTTATATATTTTTCTATCTTTTCTTTTGAGAAACTTATGAAACTTGTTTTTTATAGCGGAGGAAGTCACAAAAATGCCTGCAGTTAATGTTTTGAACTAGACGCTTTCGTAAATTTAGTCATTTTCATAGTTGAATTTCATGTTAATTTTCGCTAAAATCTTGAAAATCGACAAATTAAAAAAAAATGCATATTACACTTTTCTACGTTCAGGCATGGACATATCGGATTACTATAACCTTTAACGATACTTTAAAAGCATTTGTGTTAAAATTTGTATTGCAGTTATTTTTATAATTGACGATTTTTGCTTCAAAATGTCATTCTCTACCCATTTTCAAAAATGCGGATGCAGCAACATTAGGAAGCACATAATAGTGCATGTCATAATGTTTCATATCGAAGGAATCATTAGCCTTGACATTAAAATCAACATATTCGGCGAGAATTTCAAGATAGTTGATTCAGTTACACAATAAAAGTGTTCAAATATAAGTGGGGCGCCTCTCGTACTTCCAGTTCAGCGTGTGCATCACTGAACAAATATATGCAATACCATGAACGTTGCAAAGTACATAATTTCATTAATCTATCCGAAACATCCCTACTTCATATAATAATATCATTTAAATCATCATAGAAAGGTTATAAATTAGTGATTCTTATAAGTTATATACACATATAATGGAAACAATATCGATTAAACTAACTACAATTCTATGCTAAAAAAAATTATAAAAAGATCGGACAGGGAAAGTAGCATTCAAGGAGGACAGTCAACCACAAAACACAGAAACAAACACGCAAACAGACAAACAAGAAGGCAAAAGCAATAATAAATGCAAACGATATCACAAACACAAAAGGGTTGACAATAGGGCTACCACCTTGGAACGGTCAGTGGCAAAGTAGGCCACTGGGGGTTTAAACCGGTTCTAGGGTGCACCAAACGTCACACTTACCCTACTGTCATCCCATTAAAACAGGACGGTGTAAATAAAGAAATCCCAGCCATGATCTAATCTCTAACCAACAAGGCAGCATCAATAGGCAATATAAGTAAAACACAAATATGCTCGTGTAAATATAATACAAAAAACAATAGCCT
Organism: Cyrtodaria siliqua; assembly: GCA_037043455.1. Lineage (NCBI taxonomy): Eukaryota > Metazoa > Mollusca > Bivalvia > Adapedonta > Hiatellidae > Cyrtodaria > Cyrtodaria siliqua. Next base: position 98,152 of record JAWPHD010008648.1, on the reverse strand, counting down.
AGAAAGCCACAATGAAGGTACTCAGTGACTTGGCAGAAGCCAGAGCAGTAAGAGAATAAACCATTAAGGGCGCGACAAGAAAGATCATAGACAAACATCAAACGAGACCGTCCCAATGGGCTTTAGGTAGGCAACAGAGCTTATAAGCGCATTACATATAACTAAATGGTTTGTAAACTTAATTGTATATTTTAAAAATACCTCAATAATTATTCACATAAGCGTGACATGCAAAACTGTACATCAAACAATTAGATGAAAGTGCTACAATGATAACGTGTTAATGTTCGATTTTTTTTTATATAAGCTACCTGTTACAGATTGCTATCATGGAAAAACATTGCTCTTTTCAAAAAGTGATGGTAGAATTTGTCCCTTGAGTTGGTAACGATATGGAAAATTTCGGTCCTGGCTCAAGGCCTAATGGCATTGTTATGCCGCATAACTGCATAATACAGGCATTATTGACTTTTCGTGGCGCAACCGTGACTGGTTTTCGTCGAGAATCCATTTACGCTGATACCAGGTTTACCCCATACCGGTGCCCGGGTTTACCCCGACTCCCCGAGTGGTATAGGACAGAGGCTCTGAAGAGAAATCGTCACCATTAAGAAACCGAAACTGAGGGAGCGTAGTCTCTTTATAGACTATCCGCCCCAGTGTTTACAATAGGTGTTATCGATAGTCTCTATATAGATCACGCTCTTCACCGCCAAGACTGTTTGTAGTAATATCTTCATGAATAAATGGTGCAAGTATTTGACAATCTGAGACAACTGGTTGGTTGAGAAAGTAGGGTAAACACTGAGACCCTCCCAGGGGGATGGGGGTCATTGTTCCCTAGATCCCTGAAAGTAATGGCCATTGTTCCCCAGATCCCCAAAAGTATTTGCCAAAGTTCCCCAAAAGTATGTTGACCATGATCCCTAGATCCCTAAAAGTATTTTCACTGTTCCCTAGATCCCCCAAAGTGTTATAGTTCCCTAAAAGTACCAAATAGTGATCGCTTAATAACCCTTATGTAAAACACATACTGTAGTCTTCTCTGGACTGCTTTTACCTTTTACACATCATAATTAAAAACACCAGCGTATTGTGGGTGTGTCTTAACCATTTTAATACAGCCACAGTAACAGGTACATTTATAACGTTCAGATTCTTCGTATTGACGTATTTGGCTCCATTTTATTATATTTTCACAAAACAAATGATGATGAAACAAGAGGTCCATGACATTTAAACGCTCTCCTGAAAATCTGAACAGCTAGGCCTTGGAAATGTATCATAACCTTTTACATGTTTGTCATTATTTGAAGCGGTAGTGTTTGTTGATCATTGAAAGATACAATTATTTTGTCAATATTTCTCAAATGAAAATAAATTTTATAACAGGATTAACACCCCTGTAAGGTTTCAAGAAAATCCTTCAAGTAGTGTCAAAGGAGTAGTTGCCACAAGTTTTCCCTATGTAACTCTGTTTAAACAAAGATGGCTGCTGGTGGCCATGTTTGACGTCAAATAAAAAACAAAATCGTATTTTTAAAATATATTTTTAGCTGTGGGGGGCCATCTTCAAAGATGTCCGCTGGCGGCCATGTTTGATATTGAATCAAAATGAGTTTCGTTTAGGACCAACTACATGTCATTTGCCAATCAATTTGGTAAAGGTTTCAAATAAATAACCCTTACGTTTTTGAGAAGTAGTCACCACACAACTGTTAAAATCTATGTTTAGCTATGGTGGCCATCTTGAAATTTCGGCTTACCTGATTTTTTATTCAGAACCAACTAGCCATTAAGAGTAACATTCCTGTAAAGTTTCATGACAATCCATTGGCGTTGAGCCAATTTAATCATTCAGAGGAGCAGTCGCCACAGGTTTTTCCTATACAACTATATATTATTAAAGATGGCCATTTGCGGCCATGTTTGACATCGAATCAAAACGAATTTTGTTTAGATCCAACTACATGTTACGCCAGTCATTCTGGCATAAGTGCAAATTCTATATCACTTGTGGTTTTTGAGAAGTAGTCGCCACTAACTTCTATTTTTACAAGAGAGAAACGCGTGATGACGTTAAAGCCGTGTTTTTCAAAATGTGAAAGATGAGAGTCTGTTGTTTTTTTGGTGAAACTATTTAGTAGAGCTTTTCTAGATAATAGTTTTTTTGAGGAGTGGGAGGATGCTTTAATGTTGAAAACCTAGTTTTCATTTTCAGCGCATGATGTTTGGTACATGTCAGCAAGTTTTATAATAACTGCACATGGCGATGCTGAGATATAAAAGATAATTGGACATGGCAATGCCGAGATATAAAAAAATGTTGATGCCCGTATAACAAAGTTAAAAAGGTTAACATAACATATACTTTGGAGAAAGTAGATTTCCGGGTATGGTCAGTGCTTGATGAGAGGAAGGTGCTGTTAAAATTTGATGAAGATCGGACATGGTAATGCTGTGATATAACAAAAAGTTTATTCCCCTCCGCCCAAACATAAACAAAAAGGTTAACGTAACGCGTATTTTGGAGAGAAAGTAAGTCATAGTGACCTAGTTTTCAGGATATCGTCAGTTCTTGATGAGAGGAAGGTGCTGTTAAAGTTTGATGAATATCGGACATGGTAATGATGAGCTATATAGAAAACATAACAGAGCGCCCGCCCGCCCGCCCGCCCAGTTTACGCCAATCTATAAGCCTTCTTCTTTTTTTTAAAAAAAAACTAAATCTATGGTGGCCATCTTGAATTTCCGGCAGACCTTATTTTTTACTTAGGATCCACTAGACATCTAAAGCAATCTTCATGTAAAGTTTCATTAAAATCCATCAAATAGTTTCAGAGGAGTACTGCCAAAAGTTGTTCATTTAATATGTATAACTCTATGTAAACAAAGATACTTAGCACTTCGAACTGCATATCAAGAGCAACATGCATGTAAAGTTTGATGAAAATCCATCAAAAAGATGTCCGCGGGCGGCCATGTTTAATATCAATTTGACAAAGGTTCCAAATCAATACCCCTTATGGTTTTTGAGAAGTAGTCGCCACAAAATTATTTTTTTATAAGTTATTTTTAGCTTTGGTGGCCATCTTGGATTTCACATCAACCTGAATTTTTACTAGGATCAACGAAACCGTATGGTCAACATTTTTGTAAAGTTTTATGAAAATCCATTAAATAGTTTTAGAGTAGTAGTCGCCACAAAACACTTATAGTTTCGGAGTACTAGGAGTAGTAGCCAGGCAAACACTTATAGTCTCGGAGTACCAGGAGTAGAAGCACAAAAACACTTTTAGTTTCGGAAACTGTAAGTGTTTTTGTGGCGACTACTCCTCTAAAAGTTTTTGATTATTCTGGAGTAGTCGATACACACTTCTTTTTTAAAATATATGTTTAGCTTCGTTGGTCATCCTGGACTTCACATCAGCCTGACTTTTTGTTAGGACCAACTAGACCTTATGGCAACATTTCTGTAAAGTTTCATGAAAATCCATCTAATAGTGTTAGAGGAGTAGTCGGACGGACAGACAGACGAACGACACACCACGGCATAAGCTCTGCTGATCCGTAATCAGTTGTGCTAAAATGGACACACATGGCAATCAGCAGTCCAAATGCCATGTTTTAAAAGTAAATTATAGCGATTATACGTAAAAAATAGATACTTTTCTTTTTTTCCCCTTTAGGACACTGTTCCCTATATCCCTTAAAGTATGCCTTTGATCCCTGGATCCCTTAAAGTAATTGGCAATGTTCCCCAGATCGCTAAAAGTAATTGGCCATGTTCCCCAGATCCCCAAAACCTCTGGGAAGGCCTCAACACTAAAATAGTGTTATTCGCACGCGGGAACGTTTTGCACGAGAATTTGACCGCCTTTTATTCATTTCCGGGAAGGAAAGAAATTTATTCAGCAGTACTTGTGTAGTGTATTGTAAGGTAAGTAATTAATGAAAAACGAAAAAGATAAGTAAGTTGTATCAAAATGATTGTAATAGACGCTTCAAGCGCCATATTCAATATGCATAAACATCGGCATTTACAGTGTACAACATTTCGCTAGAGTAGAGCGGAACTAGCAATGCAAAGGCATTTTTCAAATTAGAAAAAATTGGGAAATTGATTAGTATTTTCTAAATAGTATCATCAAAATAGTACACTGATGAAAAAAAAGGTAAGTTTATGAACCACCCCACATGCAAAAAACAAATGTTTGTGTCCAACAATTGCCAAAATAAATAAGCCTTTTTATCAGTTGTTCTGAAAAAGCAACCTAGCTGATAAATATTTGTTTTTTCCTTGCAGTACAGTCATACAGATGTTTATTTACAAAGTAATGTGTCAAATGAATGTTTGTTTCCCTTTTTCTTTTAATTATGTGCTACTATTTCCACAAGTTGGTATTAAAGCTGTCAAACAAATGAGTACTCGCCCTTTTTCTTTTAATTATGTGCTACTATTTCCACAAGTTGGTATTAAAGCTGTCAAACAAATGAGTACTCGCGTTAGATGGCCTACAAGACCTATCGTGACAATGTCAAGGTCAAATTTGAACAATTCTGAAAACTGAGTAAATTAGCCTAAAAGAGCCAAAAGTTCTCTCTTGATGAATGATAACATGTGTATGAATATTTAAAGTGTTATTTCACTAAAGAATTCATGAGAATTATTAGTTGAAACAAGTTTCTAGTTTGAAATAAGACTCGAAAAATACGAGCTTGTTTGTAGTACCACGCATGCCAGGGGCGTTCTTGGGGCTAATTTAGGTATACGCACCATCGAGTTTTGGATTCACAAATGTGCCTAACCTCCCTATACCTTCAGTTTTTATTGCATTTTTCGCATTTTAGCCGTTTTTATTTGTTTGCTTCTTTAGTAGCCTGTAAGCACGTGCGTCAGTGCGTATGTCCAGGTACGCCCCTGCATGCGCTTTAGTCACATGACAAGAGTTGTCTTTTCTGATGTTAGCAGGTGTTGAAAAATGCGCAAATACACCACGAGTACGTCATTTTTGTGAGATTAAATATAAAACAAATTGAACACTAATTATTGAAGTATTTTATTTGTACATAAACTAGAGCGTAATCATCCGATTTAATACTGAACTTCCAAAAACCGCACTTCGCTTCCATTTATTTTTCATCTACCAATAAATAACAAAAGCCATGAGGTCAATTACGTAATGTATGCAGTGTTTTCTTCCTATATTCAACATATAAAGTTCCACTTTTTAGTGTCTTAGCACTTAAAAGGTGCAAATTTGACGTACCCAACTCCAGGTTGGGATATTCCTATATTCTAAATATAGCTTACACGGCGCCACCTATCGGGTTTTGCATTGCTACTGAGGGCCTGAACTTCATTGCCTGATTTCAAACTTGGTAGGAATTATCAGTTCCAAGCCTAGTTGCGCACCGTTGTCATGTTCAGGGCTAATGCCATAATGATCTTTGTCAGAGTTGCGGCCTTTTAAAGAAAATAACCTGCCAACTCAGCGGCAGAATTACAATAGAAAAATGCTTATAAAAATTCTATCGGAGTGTTCATGTCATGTAGTAATGTATATTTTTCAATTTCCAACATACAGGTTCTTAAAATACCCGTGATTGAATATGTATAAAATGAATTATGAGTTGGTAATTACTCTTAATTTGATGCTCCAGTTTTGGGGTTTGGTCTGGCTGGTTATTTCCAGTTACACCGTGTCTATAGAGTTTGGATTCTCAAAATATTAAATTATTAAGAGTTGTAGCTTGTAAAATTTGGCTGTTAATGGTGGGATAGTGACTTAAAAGGTTTTGAATCACAAACTTTGCCCTGACTTTCTCCTGAACCAGGACGCAAAATTACGTCAAGTCCACTTGCCCGAGGTTTAAATGAGTATGTAACACAAAAATGACACCGTGCTACCATTGTGTCCTGGTAGTTTGATGGGCTAGTAAAAAAAGTGTTAAAATAAAAAATAAATAATATAAATCAATAGATTGTGTTAAGGGTTATGTCCCTATTTTTTTTAATTCCATTGAAAGTGCATTAACAAAAGAAAAAAAAAGAACTCCAATAATCCTGAATATTTTTACACATAACTTCCAGTCTAATTTGTTTACACTTTTATCTAGGCAGTGCTATGCTTAAATAATAAATACAAACTTGATAAAAGTGTGTATTGCTTTACTTTGCTCAAGGTCATGTATGTATTTACTAATTCACATATTTACCAAGTATGTATTTATAGCTCAAGGATAGATAAACATGTAAACATATTAAACTGGAAGTTTCATGTAAATATATTCAAGATTATTTGAGTTCTAATTTTTATCTTTTTCAAATGTAATCTCAATGGATTACACAAAAGGGGACATAATCCTTAAGTCTTAATGACAGCAATTTCTAACCTAAGCTTTTAAAAACCTGATATTTCCGTAAATGCTTATGGGTAGCGAGGGATTCACAAAGTTGCCGCCACAGCACCCCGGCTTGCACATTTTCCCGACACACCAAGAAAGAAATGCTCAGAAAATCACCAAATGCATTCTTAAAAACAAACTATTTTTTCTTGGGGGCATGCACCCTGACCCTCCTAGCAACTTATGGCTTGCACATCATTTGTACCATCTGTGCCACTGTGATCTAAAACTCATGTAAGATTATAAGATTTTTTTTGGGTATCCGGTGAAGATGGGAAATTCCAATCCGAGGTATAAGTGTTTTTATCAGAAACGAGCCTCTGTTCCGATAAAAACACTTATGCCTAGAGCCTCGGTCAGAACCTAGGCAGAGCCTCAGTTCCGATAAAAACACTTATATCTAGAGCCTCAGTTCTGATAAAAACACTTATACCTTGGGTTGGAATTCCCTACCTGAACCGAATACCCATGATAGATTCTTTTTCTTGCATATCACAGACAAGTTGTGCGTTGACGCCGCCAGCTATACTAACATTTTGCATGTTTTCCTGCATACCGGATGTTGGTGTGCGAGTGAATTTTATCTCGACCCCAGGGTGAGATGGAAATATCAAGCCTGGTAAAATGACAGATATTTTTGTCTGGAATGCAAGACAAAATTGTCCAAATCATGGTCAAGATGAGCGTCTGATTAACATTACAACATTGTCCACTCATTTTGTCTACGGTTTTCAACAAATTTTGGTAAAACTTGCAGGAAAGGAACTAGCTATGAAGTGGGGATTCACATTATGTCATGGCATTTCAATTAGATGACTTGCCTTTTGTTTAGTTGATATCCTTCAGGTATAATATAGGAGGAGTAATTGGTGGTGGAGGGAGTGGCGTGGGGAGACGTCCGTTTTTGTTAACCTATAGTTATACATTTTAGCTACTGGCAAGATGGACAGATTGGAGGGAAGAGCTGTCATTGGAGGATTAGCTTGTCGTTTGCCAAAATCCCGAAATGCTCAGGTATATATATATAGAGAGAATGTCAGATGTCAGGTTTGTCCACCCATCTGTTATTATATAAATATTGCATCCCTGTTAGGGTGACAGTGGATATTGTCAACCTGAGGAAAATAATGTCTACACAATGAATAAACAAATAAATTACATTAAATGGCATAACTTAAGTACAAACATTTTGGACTAATATAAAACATATAGTGATCCGTATCACGATACGATCTATCCGTATACCATTATATCGCGATAATTACCCATCTGTGGTCTTAATATATTACTTTTGTTTACTGACCATATAGTTATTGTATTCATTATTTTATTTAGATTTAGACAGTTGAAAGTAATCAGATTTGTATATTTTATACTATTTAAAGGGTCAGCTAAAAATATAAACAAAAACACTCCGTTTATAGATATACCAAAAAGGAATTTGTTTTCAAATCATAACATTAACAGGGGTGTAAAATTCCACTCGCCCAACACAACAATTTTGAGGGCAGGCCAAGTGGAGTTTTCTAGTTGTTTAATACAATTTTGTGTTTTCAGCATTCAAACTAACAATATTGAAAATAAGGGCAAGTTGCTTTTTGGAAAATTTTACACCCCTGCAGAACACAACAACCTGATATTATTATAAGTTAGGAAATTTTGTTAATTTTAAAATACGCTATATTTTAATAAGGCCAGATTTTTTTATGCCCCCGAAGGGCGAGCATATTGTTGCCGCTTTGTTTGTCCGTCCGTCCTTCCGTGTGTCCGTCCGTCCTTCCGTGTGTCCGTCACACTTTCTTGTCTGGAGCATATCTTCAAAACTATTTACGCACTTACACATTGATAGAGGCAATGAGAGGAAGTGCAGAATGCAAGAACCGTAACTCTGTCACCGTTCAAATTAGAGTTATTGCCCTTTGTAATCTTATACTTAGAATTTTTGTCTGGAGCATATCTTCAATATAAACAAAAATATAAACAACCATTTATTTAGATGGTCTTCACTCACTCTGTGTCCGTCACACTTAAAAATTCTTGTCTGGAGCATATCTTCAAAACTACTGATGGGACGGCAATGAAACTTCAAATACTGATAGAGGTCAATGAGAGGAAGTGTAGAGTGCAAGAACCGTAACTCTGTCTTCATTTAAATTAGAGTTTTTGCCCTGTCTAATTTTATTCTTAGAATTCTTGCCCGGAGCATATCTGCAAAATACTGATGGAACTGCAATGAAACTTTACTCAATGATAGAGAGCAATGAGTAGAAGTGCAGAGTGCAAGAACTGCAGAGTGCAAGAACTGTAACTCTGTTGTCATTCAAATTACAGTTATTTCTCTTTTTAATTTTATTCTTAGAATTTTTATCCAGAGGATAAACTACTAATGGAACTGCAAATTGAAAAGTACTGGGTGATACAAGGCCATATAATAATTTGAGGATACATTTTGGGGAGCATCCATCACTTCAACCGATTTTCCTGTTTACTTCTAGATTTATGGGAGAGGCTTCCCTAAATTTTGCAGAACTGAAATAAAGTCAAAATAGTGAATTATGCAAAATAATTGCATTGACAAACATAATTAATACACCAACCATTATTGAATATTTACTGGAAAAAAAATAAGGATAAGATTGACGGAATTTAATAGCGGTACAAAATCTTTTACCGAATTGTGGGATTGAACCCACACTAAAATGACACTCGCGCGTCAACAGTCGAGTACGCTACCAACTGAGCTAAGCGGGTCAGATGTACTATGCCTTACTATTAAGAGTACCAATGTCGTAATAATTTAGGTGGAATATATGTTTTCAAAACACACATGGCAGCACCCATGATTTTCTTTGTATCTTGATATAAAACATGACATTTCATGCATTTCTTTGAATTTATTGTGCAATCCTCAGCAATAACACACAAAGACTTTATTCGGATATAGATCTATGTGTTTTTTTGTTCAGTTCACTCGAACATCATCTGAGATCCATATGAAATGTGCGATTTCACTGGTTGACTTTAGTTGATCTTCTCACGAATATTGATTAGATGAAAGGTCGATCTGATGTGACCTACAAGGGAGTGTGGTCAGATCTATAGCGGATGGTATCAAAGCGTAATAAGGATATGATTTTAATGAGACTGAACAAATATAAACTCTATACTTTAAAGGGACACATGGCAATCTGAAAGTTTTTATCAAGCATTGAAATTAGCGGTTCGATTTATAATCCATGATTTCTTTTTAGTCCCCACCGGTCCCGGGGTATGTGAATACAACTTGGGATAGCGGTATGTCGCGTACCAGAAAAAGGTCACTGACCTTGACCTTTGACCTCTGTCATAGAAAATGCTTGTAAGGACCGTATTTTCAATACTATAACACTTCAGAGATACCAAACTTGATATTTGAATACATCTTGGGATAGCGGTTTGTCGCATACCAAAATAAGGTCACAGTAACCTTGACATTGACGTGTAACTGTCAGAGAAAATGTTCCGAAAATGCTTGTCCGGACCATACTTTCAATACTATAAGACTTTGAGATACCAAACTTGGCATGTGGATACATCTTGGGATAGAGTTGTGTCGTGTACAAAAATAAGGTCACTTAGACCTTGATCTGTGACCTCTGTCATAGAAAATGCTTCTCCGGACCGTATTCTCAATACTATAGCACTTAGAGATACCAAACTTAGTATGTGAATACATCTTGGGATAGCGGTGTGTCGCATACCAAAAAAAGGTCATTGTGACCTTGACCTGTGACCTCTGTCATAGAAAATGCTTGTCTGGACCGTATTTTCAATACTATAACACTTAGAGATACCAAACTTGGTATGTGAATACATCTTGGGATAGCGATGTGTCGCGTACCAAAATAAGGTCATCTTGACCTGTGACCTCTGTCATAGAAAATGCTTGTCCGGACTGTATTTTCAATACTATAACACTTAGAGATACCAGACTTGGAATGTGAATACATATTGGGATAGGGGTGTGTCGCATACCAAAATAAGGTCATTGTGACCTTGACCTGTGACCTCTGTCAGAGAAAATGCTTGTCTGGACCGTATTTTTAATACTATAACACTTAGAGACACCAAACTTGGTATGTGAATATATCTTGTGATAGCGGTGTGTCACGGTGTGTCACGTACCAAAATAAGGTCATCTTGACCTTGATCTTTGACCTTCATCATAAAAAATATCTGGAAAATGTTTGTCTGGGCTGGTGGGGGACTATGGATTGCCCTGCAATTCTCGATGCTCTTGTTTACTGTAAACCTTATTCAACAATAGGTTAAAGTACGTTTTGGTGCAATATATTCATTACTTTCACATCTGATTATAAGAAACAAATTTCCAAGATGTTAAAATATTATATTGAGCAGGGCAGGTAAAAATAAAATTCAGACTTTATCCTCAACCTCTCCATGAAAAATCTAAATATTTGTCCTTAATTTAAATTAAAATGTATTTATTGTGGTGTTCTAAAATCAGTCAGCACCAAAAGAAGATGCATAGCTGTAAACAAAGACAGAACATCTTTATATGTAAAAACAATTTCCTTTGTAATATTCTATTATTGAACAAATGCAAGTTATGTATAACAGCTAATGGGACACCACCAGTTTTAAAATTATCAAGAATGCCGTGTGTCTAAAGTCGAACATCAGTCGCCAATCGGTGACACGATCAGTGACACGTATTGTGCAGAACAATATTGCGGACTGTATCCATGAAATTTACATCTAATTTGTGTAGTAAAATACCAATACAATATCCATAAACCACTCTGACTGCGTCCGTGTTATTTACCAGAAAATCCTCCTGCAAGATGATGCTACAAAACCAGTTAGAACCAGTTCTACTTACATCTCAGATCATAATTTGTAGACTATCCCTAAAATTGATACCTAATGCAAGTAGTAGAAGATCTATACAATGCCTGTATACGAATGTGACTGCGTCCCTGGTATTATTATTATTAAAATACAGTTGTTTGAACAGTAAAATGACGTTGATGGCAGTGAAAGATTGTTAAAAAGTGATTTAAAGGGACTGGAGGCATCTTGAGTGTTTGGTGTTGATCTAAATACAGATGAATACCTTCATAATGTGCTTCACATTCATATGACATGTGCATATGTATTAAATTAAGCCGCACGTTACCTTCCGGTTAATTATTAATGGAATGTTAGTTCCGGAGAGCTTCGCTGCATTTTGTTTCTAAATCAAAAATATTATTGATTTAAAATGAGGATTATATTACTCTCAGATGTACACATAATTCCAACAAAGTGTACTTCTGTCACGAATCAATAATTTATGAGAGTCTCAAAACATCACATACATTATTATTAATGATTTATTGAACAGAACTAGCCGAATTGTATAGTTTTCTAGACCAAAATAATTGTATAGTTTTCTAGACCAAACTAATTGTATAGTTTTCTAGACCAAACTAATTGTATAGTTTTCTAGACCAAACTAATTGTAAAGTTTTCTAGACCGAACTAATTGTATAGTTTTCTAGACCAAACTAATTGTAAAGTTTTCTAGACCAAACTAATTGTATAGTTTTCTAGACCGAACTAATTGTATAGTTTTCTAGACCAAACTAATTGTATAGTTTTCTAGACCGAACTAATTGTATAGTTTTCTAGACCAAACTAATTGTATAGTTTTCTAGACCAAACTAATTGTATAGTTTTCTAGACCAAACTAATTGTATAGTTTTCTAGACCAAACTATTTCATTAACAAGAAATAAATCACGTGGATAATAGTTAAAAACCACTTTGTAAAACTAATAGATTTTTTTTAAATCACACACGTACACAAATGACAGCATCTGAATGATTGGATTTTGCAGGAAATCTAAATCTAATCATAGCAGACGGGTGCATTTCTTTATATAAACATTATTCTCTGCTTTTCCAGTATTGCGATGAATCACAACAACAGTAATTGACTGTCTCTAGCAAGGCTGTTTGTATATTTTGCCAATACTGTGTCTCAGAACCGTGCCAGATATCTCTAGGGATGGGTCTTGTCAACAGATGATTTATATCCCCATACAGTAACTGTCAATTTTTTGTTCATTGTCGTAAATCTAACCCTAACGACTATAAATTTAAGTAAATAGCAATTGAATTTTCCATCTTCAGCGTTACCAACCTTATATAACGTAAATTCTCCAATAAAGAAATGAACATTTTGCAAAATAAATAAGAATTTCAACGCGAAACTATACCATCTGTAATTGAAGTAAGAAAACCTGAATGATGTCAAGACGCATATTCTCTTTTTTGTAAAATTTTACGTTTTACACCGATTGTTTTCAGTGGGGGCATCCTTGTCCCATGGACACATTTCTAGTTTTAAAATATTTAACAAATTTAATAAATTTCAGTGAAAACTATTCCAAGTAAATCCTTATAAAGTACATCTATAATATCGTTCATATAAAAATTATTGAAAAGAAAGTATACGGTAATTATGTTGTACAGATTTGTACAGAGTATTAATATTACGGATATATACTGTTCACCTACTTTTTAAAAACAGTACAATGATAAAAAATACACTGCATAGTTTTGTGCCCAACCCTCAGACTGCAGAATTCTAATAATTACCTCAAAATCTTTTCTAGGAATTCTGGGAGAATCTTATCAATGGCAGAGATTTGATTGGTCCGACACGCTGGCCGATTGGTGTGCATGATCTGCCACCGAGGATAGGAGCAGTACTAGACGTGGATAAGTTTGACAATGCATTCTTCAATATCACAGACTACGAGGTATATTAGGAGAAATCATGTAACCCCTATTTTCACAAAGTGAAGTGAGGGCTATATAGGAATCGTGTTGTCCATAACGTCCCTTCGCATAACACATTTTTGTCGTGTCGAGTCACGTAAGAACTTTTTATGCCCCCGCCATTCGAAGAATGGTGAAGGGGCATATAGTGTTACCCCTGTCTGTGCGTGTGTTTGTCCGTGCGTCTGTGCAAAATGACTTAGCTAATTGTTATCGGATCTTTTCCAAACTTGGTTAAATAGTATATGGGCACAATGTCTCGGGCAAGTTCAATAGTCAGGGACCATCGCCCCAGTAGTTCCAGAGTTATGGCCCTTGGAATAGTAAATAATCGCGAAATTCATGGTGTCAGCACTAACTTGAGTAATTGTTATCCAATCTTCTCCAAACTGGGTCAAATTGTATATGGGCACCATGTCTCTTCCAAGTTTGATTTTCGGCCCCATCGACAATGTAGTTATAGAGTTAGAGCCCCTGGAATAGTAAATAATCGCGAAATTAATGGTGTCTGCACTCTAACATGGGCACAATGTCTCTCTCTTATCCGATTTTCGGCCTGATCGCCCCAGTACTTCCAGAATTATGCCTCTAGGAATGGTAAAAATTCATGAAATAAATGTTATATGGAGGGTAACCGTGTCCCATGGACACATTTCTAGTTATCACTTGCTTTTTTCAAACAGTTTTGAATGGGTTGTTCCCAAACTCATACACACATAACAGCTGATGACCTCATGTCCGTCTACATCACCCATTGTTGATTGCCTAATTTATTAAAGAATTATGGCCCTTTGTTTTTATTTAGAATTTAAGCGGGGGTATTCATCACCTTCAATGATAGTTCTAGTTCATTTCATCTCTGATGTTGTCAGTAGGCAGAATCTGAGACATATTCAATGTGTATTAGTTATTCTTGTACATGAGAGAATGTGTAAAAGAGGCTCTGCCGAGTATCCTATCTTTTTATCCAACGAGTTTATTAAAGTCAATAATACAAAGTCACGAATGTAAGATTCTATTTATCACATATGAAACCTACAATGTGATAGTTTCACTTTAATGTTGTCAATTTACTTTAAATACGGCGTCAATTTGTATTCAGACAAATCATGCCGTTTTTTTGTTGTAAACATGATGTGAGCTATATTGCACGGCTGTAACACAATGGATCACACTATAATGCTACACCTCGGACCAAATTTAACATTACTAACTAATATAGTTATAGACTTTCAGGATAAATATTTAAGGTGTCTGTATGTATCGTATGATATACCATGCAAACAATTGGGATTACATGTTTAACTGTACAAAAACACTTTGATTCGTTCCTCATTGTGTCGCGTTTTCGAAGAAAAATGCGATACATAGGGATCACTTTGTCGTCCGTCAGTCAGTCCGTCACGAAAACTTAACATTGGCTATAACTTTCTCATTTCTTGATATTTTTTCATCAAACTTTCAATATATACTCATCATGAAAACATCAACATGACCATACTAAAATATAAAGGTCAGGGTGACACTGAAGGTCATTGTATGGGTTAAATACTAATATTTTTCTTCACGAAGTTGAACATTGGCTATAACTCTCATTTCTTGATATTTCCTCTTAAAACTTTCAATATATACTCATCATGACAACATCGACATGACTATATTAAAATATAAAGGTCAAGATCTCACTGAAGGTCATTATATCGGTTAAATACTCGTTTTTTTACTTGACGAAAACTTAACATTGGTTATAACTTTCTCATTCCGTGGTGCCACTGAGTTTCGTAGGTGTGTTCTTGGGCAAGACACTTAACCTTAGCCTCGTCAGTCGGATTGGGACGTAAACCAGGCGGTCCCGTGTATCGGTCTATACTCCGAGCATGTTAAAGAACCATAGGAATCTATTCGATAATAAAACCACATTCAATTCAATTCTCATTTCTTGATATTTCTTCATCAAACTTTCAATATATACTCACCATGACACCATCGTCATGACCATACTAAAATATAAAGGTGAAGGTCATAATGAAGGTCATTAGATGGGTAAATACTCGTTTTTTTCTTCCCAAAAACTTAACGTTGGCTATAACTTTCTCATTTCTTGATATTTCTTGATTAAATTTTCAATATACATGCATACTTATCATGATAAAATCGACATGGCCATACTAAAATATAAAGGTCAAGGTCACACTGAAGGCCATTATATGTGTTAAATACTCATTGTTTTCTTCACGAAAACTTACTCAGGCCAGTTGGTCAAGGTCATTTTATCTGGGTCCCAAAAACCTTGTTAAACTGATAAAGCGCTGACAGATCACACACGTGTTCTGTGGAACACCCATCTAGTTTAGTAATGACATGTATGATGACTAGTGTATTACAATACTGTAGATCCGGTATTATTTGCTTGGGATTTATTTTCGCTAATATTCGCGAATCCACTGTCTCACGAATTCCGGAACTCACAGATAATAAACTCGAAAGCTCAAGCATCCAAAATAAAGTAGGTTTAAAACTACCACATGATCGGTACGTATATATACCTGTTCAAGCGAAAAACATTTTACCCTAAAGAGTGGTTTACTACTTACTTATTAGCTTACATTGATTTGATTTAAAGTAGTAATTATGTATTATGTCTACATTTGAAAAATACTTTTTAGTAATTAATTTAAATAAATATGTTGAATCGAGGCTATTGATTAAGTTTAAAGTGCATAGTAATCATTTCAAAAATAAGAATTTTATTTTCTGTTTTCAGTATTGGTAACTATATATTAGTTAAACATCAGTCAATGAAAAAGTAGTACAAATCCTGTTCAATACAATCAATAAAACCTTTAGAAATATTTTCAAACATTGTATCACTTATTATTAATTAACGACTTAATATCTGCCGTGGTTTGCAGGAAACTGCACGCATCATATGGTAAAAACAAGGCCAGTATGGAGAGAAACTCGGCCAATATGAGAAAACTTGGCCAAAATGCAATTCAGGCAATCTGATTGGATAAGCCAACACGGCCAATATGACCAAGGCTTTGTTTTCTTTAAGGACGCCCTTTTGAAGAAAAGAAACACGTCGCAGAGCTATGTTCGCCTGTGTAATGTAGATGGTCAAAATAATTAAGGTTTGATTATTTGTAAATTCGGTTACATTGACTTCACTGAAATATGGCTATTATCACGTTCCTGTGTGATTTTCCCACGCACCGTCGAGAGGTAACAGTGGTAGGTTTATTTAAATCAGATACTTGTTAATAAGTGTTGACGATATTGAACATATATCTCTTGTTTTTTTTCTTAAGGGGGCCCTCTGGTGAAAATCAAAACAGATAGAATTTTTTATTTCCCTGTTTTTTATGAAGACTAACATATTACTAGTTAGTTTCTGGGAAAATAATGATGTGTTGGTGATTTAACTTTTTAGCAATATTAATCTTTAGCTATACACCCCCAAAGTGGGGTTTTAAATTCATAATCAGCTGAAAATTGGGTATGGCTTTAGAAATCACCTAATATTTTATGTAAAAAAAAGAAGCAAATGAAAAAAAACTTATGAGAAGCTAAACAGGTATCAATACAAAAGTAAGAAAACCCTTGAAATAATAAAAATAGGAGAAATCTTTGAAGTTTTCAATTTCAGCACACCTTCTAATGAAACAAAAAAATCACAGAAAATTGCATTTTTGGGCAAATTTTGGGCAAGAATAACTAAAAAAAAATCAGATGAAATTTGTAATAAACTGGTATATAAATAGAGAATTTTAAGTTTATCAAATAAATGTGATAAAAAGTATATGTCGGTGTTCATCTAAAAGAGTTACAATTAAACATGTTAAAGACCCATCATTTTATTACAGAAAAATATAGATATGTGCTTTGGTTTTATTTATTATGTCAAAGTCATTTAAATGACTGGCATACATACAGCTGATATACAAACATCACATCTAATTGAATTACAAACAGTGTATCAGTATATAATATACACAATATGACCAAAATACGTTAAAAGACATGTTAATTTACCCCACCCACTTCATTTTGTATGGTATATTTTACCCGACTGTTGTATTTGCTTGTGTATACTGAAATAGCATCTGCCATGTTAGAATTAAAATTAATGTTAACACAATGTTATATCAAATCCAAATAATCTATCTCTAAGTGTGATATAACACACAATATACAACAGTTTGTCAATCAGAAGCATGTTATTAATTCACTCGTGTTTTTAGCCCTCGTGATATAATACCTGCACATATGATCTCACAACTGTGGCAAAGTGTGCGATATACCATTATTATGAATGAATCAAACCCTAACACTGGTATGTCGCACAATATACCAAAGTTTAGAGATCAGATGTGTAGGAATTATATCTCGAGGCTAAAGCCCTCGGAGACATATAGGATCTCAGGGATGATAGTGGTTGAAATGAAAACTGACATATAATAATCTATAATTATCGAACCTACATCAATGTGTGAGGTTCATGATTGAGATTATGTATACTAAGTATCAAGGATGTATGACTAATGGTTACTGGTATATGAGCTTGCCCGAATTGTTTAACGGCTCATCAACACATATAGGTTATTTAGAGCCCCACCCATAAAAAAAAGCAGGAGGATTTATGTCCCCTTACGATGGACGAGGCTAATTGGAAATGACCAACACTGAGGAAACTCAATGGCGCCGTTGAGGCTTGAACCCGAATCCTGTGCTTTTAAGTGCACTGCACTATCCACTATACAGGAACTTGACAAAACAAATATAACGGCTTAATATGTCAAACTAGTATAGACATGGGAAAATGTTTCCAGACTGTAATTAGTGGGAAGCGGTAACTAAGTCGACCTTGAACTACTAGAATTGTGTTCCATCATCCATGGAACACTTGCTTCGCCTGCTGACAGTGCTGTGTGCTTATTTCCAAGGTTAGGTTGCAGGTTAGGCTGATAGAAAGGGCATAACCCTGCCAAAATGAAAGTCAGAGGTGCACATGTGTAACAACATTTCTTGAGATGAAGATGAGTGTGAAGTTTCATGAACATAATTAAAATACTTTTAAATTGATGGCCAGATTAGGTTGCAGGTTTAAAGCATGACGGACGGACGAACGACGACGGACAAAGTGATCGATAAGTGTCTGCCACCCGAGGCAGATAACACAAAAATAAGTGTTCAGTTCTCATATAAAAATATCCGTCATGCGGATATTTTTTATGCACTCTTCAACCCAATGAATTTTACTTGACCAGGCTAGACCAGTGACATTTGCTTTATCAGAGGAGTACCGCTAAGTACAGCAAAACATGTTTCGAGATGCTAATTTCAGTGCTTGATGTTCACTTCGAGATTGCCTGTCACTTTAATTACAAAAGATCTATTTCAAAAGCTCGAATAAACAATAAATAGATTAAAATGACCTTGTGTTCCTAAAAGGCAGTTTTTCAGTTTCAGATACATGTACGCAAATGGAAACTTTTTTTTTTACACAGATCCAACTGAACCAAAGAAAAAATAATACAATATTTTATTTATATTATATATTATTTTATTTATATTATATTTATAAACTAAACATCTATTAAATACCACAATAATGAAATTTACTTCATACTTACAACAAAAAAAATCAACCGTCATATATGGCCTAAAATGTGTTAAAATGATGTAAAACACCAAAAGTTATTTTGAATGTGAGCAGTATGACATTGTATACATTTGGTGTTTTTTAACAGCTTTACACATTATATAAATCTCTGTGAGGTATAATTATGTTCATTTTGGTTCTTTAAAAAAATAACGTCTGCTCAGTCCTCGGGATTGCCAAATAGAAGTCACCATCATGATCAGACGAACACATCTCAAGCGAGATACGCAGTAACAAGTATACACTGTAACACATCAGCCCGAAGAAAAATTAACCGTGTTTCTGATTTGGCCTAATTAAATTAATATATTTCCTGGAGTTTAGAATCTTGCGATCACAGTATAGTCAACTTTTTTGGTTAAATCCATGTCTTTCAGGGTTGCATTGGTATTTGAAGAACGAAGGGTATCTCTAAACCAGATGATGTGTCTCTGAAATGAACAAAACAAGTTGTTAAAAAGGATGGTGGGGAAAAATATATAAGCCATATGATATATGCATGGAATTTCACATGAATCGACAGAGTGTCCTGTTATTTTTAAAGGGAATGTATATACCGTATTTCCTCTAATAGTAGCTCCCGGGCGCTATGCAAAGTGCGAAGGGGGGTGATACTTTTATGATACAAATTTTCAATATATTTCAGTTCATTTCCCCCGACTGTTTCCTTATAGAATTACTGTACGGGCATCTTTTACTGTTACACTGGTATTGACTAAACCTAAACCCGACAATGTACTGAGTATATTACTGTCACCACTCTGCATCTGTATGATACACATTTCCGTCAAACTTGACAATTACAACACGTGTTGGTTGCGTATAAATTAAATAATAATAAAAGAAACTAAATAGTAAAATGAAAGAAACAAGATAAATAAAAGTGGTAATTTGTATTGATGATGATAGCACTTTAAGGTTTATGTCATAGACCATACTGGTGTCGAAGGTAAAAAACTCCCATTATCAAATCCATTAGCGGTAAAGACGAAAAACAGTGTGTGTTTTTTAGGAACTTTTAGATTTTTTAAGAAGGTAAAGTTTCTAAAAAGAGGTGGGGGTGCTTCTATTAGGGACGGTGCTTCTAATATAGGAAATACAGTATTATTAATTTAATATATAATAGGTAAATTTACATCACAGAGAAACGTGAACGTATTACCATCAACTTGTATGGGTTTTGTGTGATAATTAGAACCTCAGAAAATCATCTATTATTTATTAAACTCTTTAGCAAACATTATTTGGTGCTCGACAAGCTGTCGCATTGTATCTTTTTGCAAACTTGTTTAATAAATTCTATAATAAATCAGCACTCGATCATATAAGATCAGCTATTATATCTGCCAAGAAATTAATATATAATCATTCTTCTCCCATTACCACTAAACTTGAATCAACAAAATATTTTTTACCAGTATGGTGTCGGGGAGTCTTAACTCTTACCTAGCATTGCAGAGTTAGTTACGTTGAACTTTTGGGCATTACAAATATGGTTGTACGGACATAACAAAAATGAAATCTTGATTATTTAATTATTACACGTCTTTCATATTCAATGTGTGTCTGTGACAACAGATAATATTTTATTTATTGACTTGGGGGAAATGGGTAGATTTGGGTGTTTCGTGACACCCGTTAGAAGGAATAGTTAAGGTACCACATGATATTTTGGCTACTTCATTGGTTTAGATAGGAAGTTTCCACTCTGTTTGTTGTTATTTCAATATTTAAAACCAGATTTTTCCCTCCTGACAAGATATGACGTGGATATGGGTGTAGAACCACTGTTCTGACTTATTTTATAAATGAAAGTTTAAACATGTTCAGGTAAACTGTTGTTACTCATTAAAATGTGAAGCTTTTTTAATAAATCGTATAATTAATTTTTTGGCATTTTATTTTTTGTATACCATAAGAACTTAAGAACTTCATGCTCCCCGAAAGATGTCGGTACTGAAACATTTCAGGGTAGCATATAGTCCAACCGTGATATATTACAAGATAATTCACCGTAAACGATGTTCTATTTCTGTTCTAATACCCCTAAAATGTGAAAATAACGCACACATCTCATTCTGATATCTTTCGCATTGCTTTGCTGACTCTCCTAACGTTGCAAACGTTACAGTGATATCTTTCGCATTGCCTTGCTTATTCTTCTAAAGTTGCAAACGCTACAGTGATATATCGTTGAATGTAACGAGAATTGCATCAAGAATTGCAGCGCAAACCATAGACCCCACCGGCCCAGACAAACATTTTCCAGACATTTTCTATGATGGAGGTCAAAAATCAAGGTCAAGGTCACAATGACCTTATTTCGGTACACGACACACCGCTATCCCAAGACGTATTCACATACCAAGTTTGATATCTCTCTAAGTGTTATAGTATTGAAAATACTGTCCGGACGTCAAGGTTACAATGACCTTATTTTGGTATGCGACACACCGCTATCCCAAGATGTATTCACATACCAAGTTTGGTATCTCTAAGTGTTATAGTATTAAAAATACGGTCCGGATAAGAATTTTCTATGACAGAGGTCACAGGTCAAGGTCACGGTGACCTGTTTTTGGTACGCGACACACCGCTACCCCAAGTATATCCACATACCAAGTTTGGTATCTCAGTCTTATAGTATTAAAAATATGGACCGGACAAGCATTTCGGAAAGACGGACGGACAAACAGGGTGCAAACCTATAGTCCCCAGACGGTGGGGGACTAATTAACTGACAGGTGAAATCAGCAGTTACATTATGCTCAATGTTGAAAAGTCTTGCAACCATATTTACCTGTTGCTAACTTTGTGTTGGCATCCCAAATTTTATTGTGCCTCTTCCCAGTTGGTACATTGTTAGTGTAGCCGCACTGTGTTTTACTGCATGGAACTGATAAAAAGAAGAATTTTCAAAACTGATTACTAACTTCCCTGGTAAGGATGTATTAATTACTTTCAAATATTCAGAGGTTGGGGACAGTATGCTTATATAAAACAATATTTTTATGATCAGGATTTTCATTTATAAACATTAATAAAACATACATCAGAGTGGTCATAGCTATTGAAATCTAAGAGTCAATAACTTGTCAGCCCCGAGCTATCGGCTTGCGGGTTAAATTGTCAACAGTTTAAAAGTAAATTTGTTTGCGTACAATTTCAGAGATGTATAGCTTTAATACACGATAAAAATTCAGAGATGAAAAGTGTAATTAAACCTTGTGTGAACAATGAAAGGTTTAGAATGTTCTGTGTCTGAAAAGTTGACTGTCCGATTAGTGCATCTGAAATGTCACTTGCTTCTCACCAATGGGACTAGGGTTCAATTCTCGGCCGGGACATGTGAGGTGACACGGTGGTCACCAAATCAGACAGGCTTGTTTTCTCCGATTATTTCTCCGGTTACTACGGTTTCCTCCCACACGAAAGACCACAGTTACGCTTACATTCGTGCCAACGAGAGTAATTGACATATGTTGTATAAACTTGTTTCGCGATTGTTGTAAAATAAATGAAGTTTATATTTTAAAGTGAAGACCCTTGTCTGAATAGTGCACAAAGCACAAATTGAAATTGCAAAACAAGCACTGAAAAAACAACCTTTTTTTAATTGTGGACAATCCATATGCGAGTATCCCCATGGCATGTGACAGCTGAAGTGGCACTTTTTGCAAGAAGATAGGGCATCAGCAAGAACACCTAGCTCAACAACCCTTCTACCTGTCCGCCAGTCTCCAGCTCCCTCGTCAACCAAACTGTCATCCGCAATATCTGACAGTCAGGTATGTCATTCTGTGACAATGGCCTTTAAAAAGAGGAAGAAATAATATTGTAGAAGATATTTTCATGATTTCATCATGTCACTACTATGACAACTGACCAATAACACCTGACTGGGGAAAAAGATCTTCTTAGGCTTCTAACCTGCAAACACTTCCACTGTTTGAACCAATGGTAAAGTCTGAGGTGACATGTCGTACTTGACCCCGGGAACAATCCTGTATACACCCCGGGTACAATCCTGTATACACCTCGGGTACATTCCTGTATACAATATTGTACCAGACTTTAAATCTTGCCAGATCTTATCGTATTTTGAAAATTCTAACATTGATGTTTTGTGTGTATTTTCTTTAAAAACAATCAAGACTATAATGAAAACAAGTGTATCTGTTAAACATATTATAAACATATTGAAAAGCTTTATTATATTTTAAAGTAAATAACAATAAAACCATTTGCAAGCATTAGACACGCGACCTTCACTCGAGATCTGCAATAGTGGGGCACATTCCTGTATACAGAAATGACCTTGGGTACAATCCTGTATACAGGAATGTATCTGGGGTACATTCCTGTGGGGATACATTCCTGCAGACAAAGACCCCATAAGCGTAATTAACGGTGCGGAAGTGCAGTTTTTAATAAAACCAATATTAGCAATAAATGTTGCTAAATGTAAAATGCTCCAATTACAATGACCAACCTGAGCAAGTAACATACTTTTACTTTCGTTTTCGCCAAAAATATGCACTACTGAAGTCAGAGAAAATATAAAATTTCAGAGAACATTTATACGTACAATAACCATGATCGCCGGTGGAATCTACGGTTTCAGTGTTCCCTGTGTTCTGCCATCTTCTCTTCTGTGCTTCTAAGATCTGTTTACGTTTGTTTAATTGTTTTACGCTTAAGAAACCACGTTTTGTTTTACCCATTTTTGTATTCGAGGTCAGCAACGCGAAAAGCAGTCTGTGTCGAAGGGAGGTAAATCCCGATGTCGTAATAGTAAAATGGCAGCGGAATAGAATGTAGAACTTATAAAAAGAAAGCGACATGCTACAGGTTGTTGTTTAATAACATTTAATTGTTTATTATTATTTGGAAAGTGATTTTGGAACATCTTCCCACTTTTTACAACATTCACAAATGCGTTGCGCGAAATTATGCGCAGATCACGCTAATTCGTCACCAGAGGGCACCCTTAAAGAGGCACTACCTATATCTACGCGATTTTTAATGTAAAATATTAAATACTCAATATTACTGCATTTATATGTATACAAAGCTATTTTATGAGTATTCTAAGAAGAAACATGGTTCGTGTTCCAGTTCTGTAAATTATTAATTATGATCAAAACAATATCTTGAATAAAATGCTGCCCAGCTGTTTATTCCTGCTGGAGAACTACGAGTTTTTACGATTTTCTCTGCGATTACAAACTATTCGGCGCAGTTCCGATAGCAAACGAATCGATCGGAACTCTTCGCTAATCAGACGAGGTAGTTCCGATTGTAAACGAATAAGATTGGAAAATCTCCGCAATCGGCTTGTCTAAAACAATTACGAATACAATTTCAAAAATTCGATCTTTTCAATCCTGTTTTTCCCCAGCAAAACGCATATTACATTGGGTGAAATTATTGCCATTTACCTTTTTCATAGTCCTCTTTATAATTAAGTAAAGTTTATATCAATTGGTGGACAAAAAGATATAGGTAGAGCCTCTTTAACCTGTAAATGATATTTAAAACATAGGAATAAAGAGAGATATTAAGTTGTTAATTAATAAAAATGTCATTAATTTAGTGTTTTCATATTGGCCCTGTTATTCGTCCTCGGACTGTCATATTGGCCCGCAGCCTTTTGCCAATATGACAGTCCTTGGACCAATAACTGGGCCAATATGAAAACACTTAATAACATCGTAGTATAACTGACAATTGCACTATAAACATGACTCTGATAGCAGAAGTAGTCCGAATTAACGAATTAAGGGTGAAATCATAAGTATAATTAAGGGAAAACCGAATGAAATAAACAAAAATCTACCACTAACAGCCAAGAAATATATTATTTGTAAAATATTTACGTTTTGCTTGCGTACAAATTCATGAACACGCAAATAAATCAGAGACCCGGTGATTCGCTAACTTAATAAAGTGATCTACAGTAAGTAATGTCTTTATTACACTCCCAGAAGCCATGTTATGTGATAAAATTAAATTCTACTAATTTGTCTGCTTGGATTCCATCTCCCAGGTTCTCTACATAATGCTGATAGTAATTAATAGGTTTTCTATTTCTAGAGTATACATTTCAAAGCTTTTCAAAATAAATGTGTCATTGAAATTTGATGTGCTTTAAATATCAAGAAAACTTGTAATTGCATTTTAACTGAAATCTGAGATTGATTTAGACTTTGGTGGGGTCCTTTGGATTGATTTAGACTTTTGTGGGGTCCTTTGTTTGAGCTTTAATTTCAGGGAAGGGGTTTAAATAATTTTCTATTACAAATTAATTTTATTTGAGCACACAGATATTGTAACCCTAGAATACCAAACAACATCTGGCTTGTAGAGGATCTTTTTCACAACTACAGGCTTCAAAACATAAAATTAACTGTCTCAGCTATAACCTCGAAAGTACTTAAGGGAGTTTTATGGAACTTCACACATATGTTATGATTAAGGTAAAGCAGGTCCTTACCTCAAAGGTCAAGGTCACATTTGGAGGTTAAATGTCAAATAAACTTCGGGGGCATTTGTCACAAATGTTAATCACAATGAGAAGGTGTGTCACATGTAAGAATTAGGTCCTTACTTCAAAGGTCAAGGTCACACTTGGAAGTCAAATGAACTTCGGGGTGCATTTGTCACTTACTGGTGAATATTCTTGTTCTGTATATGATAGACAGTTGTTCTGGAGATTGACCATAATACAAGCAAATTCTCAAAACTTTTTATGCCCATGTCTCCATATCAGATGAAGAAACATTCAACGTTATCCTGTTTTTATACGCCCATTTGAAAAATGAGACATATTATGGTATGGGGTTGTACGTCCGTACGTCCATCCTTTCTCTTTTGCATTCTGCATGATAACTCCAAAAGTATGAGACCCACCCTCTTGAAACTTTGTAGATACATTTCCCCCAGGTGAGAGGAGGAAAACTTTGTTTTTGGGGCCAGTGGGTCAAAGGCCAAGGTCACATTGACATTATATGGAAATATGCACTCTGCACAATAACTTCAAAACCATTACACCTAGACTCTTAAAGGTACATTGCCCTAGGTGAGCAGAGGAACCATATTGTTTTTGGGGGCCAGTAAGTCAAAGGTCAAGGTCACAATAAACTTATATGGAAAAATGCATTCCGCATAACTTCAAAACCGTAACACATATGCTCATAACACTTCATAGGTACATTGCCCTAGGTGAGAGGAGAAACACTATTGCATTTGGGGTCAGTAGGTCAAAGGTCATGAGGCCTTCTAATAACAACAGCAACTAATAAACAATATTAAGTGAATACATGCACATAACATGTATACTATGTTACAAGCTGGCATACAAAACAAGTATTCACTATTAACACAACTTACCATTAGGTAAAGGTCACTGTCACCTTATATAGAAACATGCATTCCTAATAACTTCAAAATTGAAACACCTGCACTTTTAAAACTTCATACATATATTTCCCATGGTGAGTGGAGAAATCCTAATGTGTTTGGGGTCAATAGATCAAAGGTCAAGGTCACCATCACCTTATATGGAAATATGAATTCCACATGAAACTTCATAGGTATCAGGGCTCCAAAAATATGGTTGCCCGAAGCCCCGGGCAAGTGGATTTTGGGTGCAGGGCAGGTGACCTTCGTAAATCTGCTTGTCTTTCACTTAGTTTAAACTTATTTATTTTACATTGATTGTAACGAAAGCTCTGTGAACTTACTTGAATCACTCTAGATGTCTTTCTGGGTAGAACCAGTATTAAGCAATGCAGATAAAGTGTCTTGCTCAGGGACACAACGCATATGGCAATGGCGGGAATCGAACCCACGACTTTTCGATCATGGGTCCAACACTCTACCACTAGACCACAGCGCTCTAATATCCTGTCCTTCACTTGCCCGATGGACGTTTCAGCATTAGATAAAAATCAATGGAAAATTTGCCTTGACTGTGAAGTTTGCCGATAATTGCTAAGGAATTAACCAACCGTCGCTTTCGCCACGAGCATACCAACCGTCGCTTTCGCCACGAGCAATTACTGATAAGTGTCATAAAATTGACCAGTGTTGTTTGTTATTGTTTAATCACTCTCGCTTGACAGTTTATCAGAATTTGATTGGCCTTGGAACATTTGGGTGCCAATCTTCAATTGAAGATGCGTGGTGTTTAGAATTCTTATACCGTATGAAATATACCCCTGTAATGAGCCACTCTATGCAGTCATGCGCCAGATTAGTGTGAAATATACATCAGTCTGTAGATGGTGTTGTTGCTTTGTATATCGGTCAGTGTGTCGTAGTGACCCAAGGTAATCTTCTGTTCAATAATTAAAAATCATGAAGAAACACGACCTAGCACTTAGTGTATCCATATTATCTGATCAAATAACCGATGTATTTTTATCAGCCAATGAAACAACTCCCATTCACTACCACATGGTAAAGTGAAATAATGGCGATTCAATCGAACCAATTTGTTAACAAGTAGGGAAATTAAATGATTATGACAATTTGACAAATTTTGTTTGATGAGCAAAGAGACTATCGACACATGTCGTAATGAATAGGTGTGCGTCTGTTTTTATTTCAAAATGACGTTTATTTTGAATGAACCCGAGATCAGTGACGGAATAGCATGTTTTTGTTTTGAACTTTAAGCATGTTTGCCATTGTATCCAAGATCTGCTTCGACCTTGGCTAATTTTGATAATTATTCGAAGAATTGGCATATCAAAAAGATATTAACAGAAAAACGATGTTAAACATGGCTGTCAGCTACATACCACTCAGATTTAGGCATAAACCTTGCTAATAATTTCCAACACAGAAAAATGAGCTTTCTGATTTATATACGTGAATTCTATAACAAAAGTGAAAGTAGGAAAAAACTTCTGTTTGACCTAATCCATCTTTCTTTTTTATTTGTATCTGGTGTAGTCTATAAATAACGTAAAAGTAGAAAAAAGTTTTGTTCGACCTAATGCATCTTCTTTTTTTTTTTTATCTGCCTGCCCATTTGTAACTACTGCACCAGGAGCATCAATTAAGTCTTAATTTCATAGGGTTTATCAATATCTAATATTACCGTATTGGTACCAGGTTCATCTAATTTCTTACCCATGTTCATCAGTGATGTCTTATCCTCGGGGTATCCCCGCCGACACCCCACTCCCCCTCTCCCACCGATGGAGGAAAACACTGATATGTGCATAATGGTAACAACCTATAGCTCTGATCCTTCCTAAAAGGCATTAGTTTTACAATGAAATCATGTAAAAAATTATGACAAAAAAAAAACAGTAATGGAAAAGTATTCAACTTCACGTGCGGTCTCAAAAAAAAAGGCATGTTGACATTTTGGGGCTAGTGACTTTCGAAATTGGGGCAAGTGACATTTTTGGCAGGGCAAGTGGATTATGCATTCTGTGCGATAACATCAAAAACATAACACCACCACTGGTGGAACTTTGTATGTGCATTGACGTTGGCAAGAACCTTATTGTCTTTGGGGTCAGTAGGCCAAATGTCAAGGTCATGACCTTATGTGGAAATACACATTCTGCCAGATAACTCCATTAAGTCCCTCGAAGAGCCAGGTCACTTCTAAGTTTGGTTGAATTCCGTTCCCCCCCCCCCCCCCCCCCCCCACACACACACACACATAATGTTTCATGCAAAAAAAAATGGGAAAAAAATCTTATCGCCCTTTATGTCTTACTTCCCATCCTAGAAAGCTAATGGAATTCATGGTCAAAACCTGCCTTGAACACTTTCTAAAATTGAAGAATTTAATTAATAAATATCAATCCTGGTAGCACTCTTGATCAATTGGATATAGACTCCAACACGATATCATATTTGCCAAAAACAACGGCCATTCAGTATTAGCTATTTTTCTCGATTTACAGGCAGCTTTTGATCTTGCCTGGAATATCGGCATCCTATCTAAATTATTTAACATCAGTATTAAGAGGAAATTGCTTCTTTTTTTTATAAAGGCCTTCCTTCAGGATAGGAAGATTATAGTCAAAGTTGGCGATTGATTTCAGATGAGGGACACTTGAGAGAGCCAAAGTTCAATTATCTCTCCCTATCTCTTTAATGTGTTAATTAATGATCTCCCTGATATTTTAAAAGATTCTGGAATGGAAATTACCGGTAGCCAGTTTGCTGACGTCAGCAGTACATGGATTATGGGGAAAAACTTACACTATCCTCAGAAAAAAGCACAAAAAGGGTTAAATTTAATTTGGGAATGGGCAAATAAATGGGGATTTAAGTTATCGCCAAACAAAACCGTTGGCTTTATATTTGGTAATTCCTCTTGTGATACTGTAGATCTATATCTAGGGGATACCAAAATTGTATTTTGTAAAACTGTTACCTTTTTAGGGCTCATTTGGGATCGTCGTTTAAATTTCTCTGCACATATTTATAATATTATAGCCAAATGTGAAAAAGACCTAAACTTATTACGTATGCTGCAAGTAACAGATTTTGGATCGGATAGAAAAACACTAATTGTCTTATATAAAACCCTCATTAGATCTAAACTTGATTATGGATCCCATATATATTCATTAGCTGCTCCGCCTTTACTGCATAAACTGGATATTATCCAAAATAAGGCATTGAGGATAGCACTAAGGGCGCTAAATAGCACGCCTAAACATTTATTAAAACATGAGGCGGGAGTATTACCACTCCATTTACATCGAGGGGAGCAGTTGGTGTGGTTCTGGGCCAGGACCCAAACAAAAAGATCACAAAATCCTGTAAATGATATTATTATAAATATAAATTTCCTTATAAGCCTAAACCTTTCGGTACAGAAACACTAAACTTGACAGAGGAATATAAATTAAATAAGATTTCAATACTAGAGACATGCCACCATGGACTCTAGCTTTACCAAAGTTGATACTTCTCTTTCAAATATTATTAATAAACAGGACAACCCATCCATTATAAAACATAGAGAGGAGCAGTTGCTGCAGTTCTGGGTAAGGACCCAAATTTATGCTGTAGAACTTGTGGCCCAACCCTTTTGCAAACTCCATATAAATGTTACAATAAAATATGTTCAAACCAATAGTAGAGACATGCCCCAATGGACTCTAGCTTTACCAAAAGTTGTTACTTCTCTTTCAAATATTATTAACAAACAGGACAACCCATCCACTATAAGCCTTTATGGAGCATATTGATAATAAGTATAACTATCATGTAACCATTTTCACGGATAGGTTAACGGACCCTGGCACAGGACGCGTGGCATCTGCCTTCGTAATCCCTTCAAAAAACATCAGCAAAATTATTCGAGTTTCTGATGTTCTAATCAATTTTACTGCCGAGCTGATTGCAATAATTAAGTCCCTTAAATGGATTTTCCAAAAATAAACTGACTAGATTGGTTATCTTCTCCGGTTCCGTTCCAGCCTTACCGCCATTAAAGATAGAAAAAGAAAGTCTAGACCGGACCTAATTTCAGACATTAATATTACTTAACGAGTTTAACATACTGGGTTTATCCACTATTTTAGAATGGTGCCCAGCCCATGTAAATATTTCCGGCAAAGAAAAGGCCGACCTAGCTTGTAAAGCTGGATTGGATCATTCTTTTATTG
Source organism: Cyrtodaria siliqua (assembly GCA_037043455.1). Taxonomy (NCBI): domain Eukaryota; kingdom Metazoa; phylum Mollusca; class Bivalvia; order Adapedonta; family Hiatellidae; genus Cyrtodaria; species Cyrtodaria siliqua. The sequence goes on along the minus strand of JAWPHD010008648.1, from coordinate 67,601 downwards.
ATAAACATGTTCCATTTGGACCTTCAGAAGTCTATTCCTGTATTCGTAAAACAATTAATGTTAAATTAAATCATTACCTAAACTAATTAGACAAATAAATTTAAAACTTTTACTAGACTTAGTCATAACTTTAGAAATCATGACCTGTTTTTGGACAATAAAATCCTTACCAAAAATATAACCAGACTTAGAATGGGATACAACTTATTACTGGCGAGTCTGGGAAGCCACGTACATCATTAAGGATCTTTCCAAAAACTGTCCTTCCTGCTCGGTCCCATTCACCACTGAACACTTTCTTCTTGAATGCAGTCAGCTCGACGCAAAACGGGACAAATTAAAAGCTAAATTCCAGCCGATTTCAATCCCTCTAAACCGTAATAACATACTTGATCCCGAAAAAAGACGCAAACAATTGGTTTATAGCACTCTTGGTGACTACATTAAAGCCACCTACTTCGAAAAGAAAATCTAAATCTTTTATTATCTCAGTTCCCCAATCCTACAGCATAACATCCATTGTATAAAAGTAATAAACTACTTATGACATTATTGGTCTGAATTGTTTGTCATTTAGTTAGACTAAGTTAGACGGTCATTGTACTGGCTTTTTCATCTGACAATACAGAGTTTTTCAAATCATATTGATTGGGTTAACGCAAATTTAGGTTGTTGTTTTTAGCTAGCTTAGACGGTCGTTGTACAGGCTTTCTAGTATAGATCAATGACATATTTATTTTCTGCATGTAAACACGTATATTCATCTACTTCATTTTGTTTTCTGTTGTAAAAAGATCATTCAACTTATATTACGGTGGAAAACAATTCAATAATTGATACAGCTATAACATGGGACTGATCCGGTGGACGCGTTGGGGCAATTTTTGAGTCTGATGACAATGCAGGCACAACGGTCCAGGATCAATCACATACTTGCCTATATATATATAACTCTCCACGACTAAATGTGTGGGGGGACTGCCCTACCTCATGGCGCCATGGATAGTCTATTATATATGTTTAGCTGAATTTGGATAGGATTTACTTGATATGATTTAACTTGTCTATACATATAAGGTAACACAATCATTACACTCATATTGCTGTGGAAAATAATTCAATACTTGATACAGCTATAACGTGGGACTGATCCGATGGACGCATTGGGGCGATATTTTAGTCTGATGACAATGCAGGCACAACGATCTAGGATCAATTGCATACTTTCATATATATAATGCTCCACGACTGAATGAGTGTGGGGACTGCCCTACCTCATGGCGTCGTGGAAGTGTTTATTACATATGTCTAACTGACTTTGGATAGGATTTAATTGATATGATTGGACTTGCCTGTACCTATAAGATAAGATCATTACACTCGTATTACTGTGGAAAATAATTCAATAATTGATATAGTCATAATGTGGGACTGATCCGGTGGACGCGTTGGAGCGATTCTTGGGTCTTATGACAACGATATATAATGTAATAAAACTACAATGTTTGACGTCCTAGTATATCTGGTTGTATGTTTTGTCTGCTGGGCTTGAAAACACTGATTGCTTAATTTCATTTACAGAGCTTATGGGATGATGAGTTGTCTGTTTGTCCGTCCGTCCGTTGTCCGTCTGTTAACTTTCGCCTTGTGAACACTCTAGGGCCTTCATTATTAATCGATCTATACCAAACTTTACGTGTGTCTTTATATCAATGAAAGCTCGGACAAGTTCAAAAACCAGACAGATTGGATTAGTTTCACCGGAGTTATGACATTTTTGTCTCGTCTTTTCGAAGAAAAAAAGAGACATAGGTGTTGCTTTTCTGGCGGCTAAAATTTTTTAGGTTCAACTTTTGCGTTTAGGTCATTTTCTCACAAACTATATGCACTAGAACTTTCAAACTTTGCTTATAGTTGTATCATGGATGGTACATCGCAATGTGACAAAGGAAATGTGGAAGTGACCTTGACTCTCCAAGCAAAGGGCAGATAACTTACTAATTTTTAGGTTCAACTTTTGCGTTTAGGTCACTTTTTCACAAACTGTATGCACTAGACCTTTAAAACTTTGCTTACAGTTGTATCTTGAGTGGTACATCGCAACGTGACAAAGCAAAATTAATGTGGAAGTGACCTTGACCCTCCAAGCAAGGGCAGATAACCTTATAATTTTTACCTTCAACTTTGGCGTTTAGGTCACTTTTCACAAACTGTATGCACTAAGACCTTTCAAACTTTGCTTATAGATGTATCTTGAGTGGTACATTGCAATGTGACAAAGCAAATGTGGATGTGACCTTCACCATCCAAGCAAAGGGCAGATAACATTATTTGTTACATTTACAACACTTTCTCATGAACTACAATTATGTGCTAGATGTTTTAAACCTAATTCATAGCTTAATCTTTGGAAAAAAACATATCATATTTTGACATGGTTGTGTCTTCGGTAGTGCATCTTTATTTGGATGCCTGTATTTCATCTATGACCTTGACCTACTTTTTGCAGCTGATGATTTTTAGCTCTACTAGCCAAAGGTCTTTATTTTTCATCCGATCTTTACCAAACTTTACCAGATTGTTAATATCAATAAAAGCTCGCACCAAAGGCCTTCATTTTTCATCCGATCTTTACCAAACTTTACCAGATTGTTAATATCAATAAAAGCTCGCACGAGTTCAAAAACCAGCCAGATCGGACCAATAACAGCGGAGTTATGGCCCTTGATTTAGTTAAAAATGGTATATTTTGCCTCGTTAATACGATAGGGATTTCATTTTCATCTGATCTTTACCAAACTTTACAAGCTGTTTTGCCTTTTTAGCTCGACTATTCGAAGAATAAGAGGGGTTATGTAATCACCCCGGCATCGGTGTCGGCGTCCCACATCAAGGTTTGCGTGTAAGCTGTGTTTACAAGTCTATATCTCTTACATTTCTTATCCTAGCACAATCAAATTTGGCCATGGGCTTCCTTATAGCATTATCTTAAGGGTTGCTTAAGTAATTTTTGTTCCTGTAACCCTGGGCTCCCATGGAACCCAAATTCTAATAGCCCTTACAATGTGTCTGTTTCACATCAAATTTTGCGTGTAAGCTGTGTTTACAGGTCTATATCTCTTACATTTCTTGTCCTACCTGAACTAAATTTTGGAATTGTTTCCCTTATAGTATGTTGTAAACGGTTGGGTAAGTAATTTTGTCTTCTGCAAATTCTGGGCTTCCATGGAATGGAACCCAAATTGTGATGGCCCATGAAATGTGCAATAAAGGCAGATCTAGGTTTGCATGTAAATATCTATAATTTTGGTTTGGGATTTTTTATAGCATTTTGCGTCTTATTCATACTTCACCCATATTGGGGCATGGGCTCCCTCCTCAACCACCCAACCACCACCGCCACTCCCACCACTGCCCCACTTCCAGATTTTTTTTTTTTTTACTTTTTTTTTTTTACATATTTCTGTGTTGTTTTAGTGAATTCTTACACATAGCTGTGTTGCACCAATCCCCATCCAAACCCACCCCCCACCCCTATGCTCAAAACTGGAATATTTTTATTTAATGCTTAATGTTTTTTTACATATTTCTGTGTTGTTTTGGTAAATTTTTACACATAGCTTCTTACACATATATGTTCCTGATATGTTATTGATGGATTTCGACGAAACTTGGCAGGAAGCATCGGTAAGATGTTTTGTTGTGCATATCACGCTTTTGTTCCAGTTTGCTGATCTATGACGGAGTTATAGCACTTCGACATTTTTACTTTAAATTTCTTTTCGGCGCTACTCCTCCTAAACGGCTTGTTGGCTTTTACAAAATTTGGCAGGAAGCCTCAGTATGATGTCTACATGTAGTTGTGCAAAGCATGGTATATCAATGAAATTTTGGACAAGTTCGAAAACCAGCTAAATCTAGTTAGTAATGACAGGTTATAGCCCTTGATTTGTGAAAAATGCTGTATTGTATTTTCCTTTGTTAAATCTGTAGTTACTTCATTTTTTATGTGATCTTTACCATATTTGTTTAGAATGTTAATATAAACCCCCCCTCCCCCCCCCCCCCCCCCACCCCATTTTTAAGAAATTTCATTCATAGAAGAAAGTGGGACAAATTAAAAATTGCCCATGCCAGACAAGACACAGCAGACTTATTGGGCCTCTTGTTAGTTAGCTTTACTGGCCAATGGCCAATGGCCAGCAGAGCTTATGGGATGCTGTGTTGTCCGTCGTCCGTCTGTCGTCCGTTAACTTTTCTTCAAACGACTTCTCCTCAGAAACCGCTCGGCTAATTTTGACCAAACTTCACATGGATGATCCTTAGATGAATGCTTTTTAGATTTGTTAAAATTAGGTCAGCGCTACATCCAAGATGGCTGCCATTAACATATATGGTCGAAACCTTAAAAAATCTTCTCAAGAACCGCTGGACAGATTTCAACAGTTTTTCTTTTAAAATGATCGCCAACGCCTAGACTATCAAGTTTATTCAAAGAAAGTCCCCGGGGTCAAAAATGGCCGTGCCCCGGGGGTCCAAACTTTGTATATTGAGGTTTTGCATGTTTTTCATATAGACATATAGGAAATTTTTTTAAAAAATTGTCTTCTCTGAAACCACAAGGCACAGAGCTGTCATGTATTACATGTAGCATCAGCTTATGGTCCTCTACTAAGTTTGTTCAAATGGTGACCCTGGGGTCAAATTTGTTGCCGCCCCGGGGGTCACAGTTTTACATAGACTTATATAGAATTTTCTTTTTAAAAAATCTTCTTCTCGGAAACTACAACAGCCAGAGGTTTGATATTTTGCATTTACTATAAGCTTATGGTCCTTTACCAAGTTTGTTCAAATGGTGACCCTGGGGTCACATTTGGCCCCGCCCCAAGAGTCACATGTTTTACATAGACATGTATCGGGAAAAACTTAAAAAATCTTCTTCTCTGAAACTGCAAGAGCCAGAGGTTTAATATTTTGCATTTGCTATAAACTTGTGGTCCTCTACCAAGTTTGTTGAAATGGTGACCCAATGGTGACCCAGGGGTCACATTGGGCCCCACCCCGGGGGTCACAGTTTTACATAGGCTTATATAGGGAAAAAGTGAAAAAAATCTTCTTCTCTGGAACCACAAGGCACAGAGCTCTCATGTATTACATGTAGCATCAGCTTATGGTCCTCTACTAAGTTTGTTCAGATGGTGACCCTGGTGACAAATTTGTCCCCGCCCCGAGGGTCACAGTTTTACATAGACATATAGGATTTTTTTTTAAAAGTCTTTTCCAAAACTACAAGAGCCAGAGGTTTGATATTTTACATTTATTATATGCTTATGATCCTTTACCAAGTTTGTTCAAATGGTGACCCTGGGGTCACATTTGGCCCACCCCAAGGGTCACATATTTTACAAAGACATGTATAGGGAAAAACTTAAAAAATCTTCTTCTCTGAAACTGCAAGAGCCAGAGGTTTAATATTTTGCATTTGCTATAAGCTTATGGTCTTCTACCAAGTTTGTTCAAATGGTGACCCATTGGTCACATTTGGCCCCACCCTGGGGGTCACAGTTTTACTTAGGCTTGTATAGGGAAAAACTGAAAAAAATCTTCTTCTCTGGAACCACATGGCACAGGGCTCTCATGTATTACATGTAGCATCAGCTTATGGTCCTCTACCAAGTTTGTTCAAATGATGACCCTGGTGTCTAATTTGGACGCACCCCCGGGGGGGTAAAAAAAGATTTTTTTTCATTTTCAAGTGTGTTTTTTTAAATATTTTTTTTAATTTTTTTTTTTAATTTTTAGCTCTACTGGCCAAGGGCCAGCAGAGCTTATGGGATGGTGTGTTGTCCGTCTTCCGTCGTCCGTCGTCCGTCCGTTAACTTTTGCTTGTGTACACTCTAGAGGCCACATTTCGGATGCAATCAACATGAAACTTTGTCAGAATGTTTGTCTCAATAAAATTTCGGTCAAGTTTGAAAATGGGTCATGTGGGGTCAAAAACTAGGTCACTAGGTCAAATATTGGAAAAACCTTGTGTACACTCTAGAGGCCATATTTTTGACCCGAGCTTGATGCAACTTTGTCAGAATGTTTGTCTTAATTAAATCTTGGTCAAGTTTGAAAATGGGTCACATGGGGTTAAAAACTAGGTCACTAGGTCAAATACTTGAAAAACCTTGTGTACACTCTAGAAGCCGTATTTCTGACCCAATCTTGATGAAACTTTGTCAAAATGTTTGTCTTAATTATATCTTGGTCAAGTTCAAAAATGGGTCACATGGTGTTAAAAACTAGGTCACTAGGTCAAACTTTGGAAAAACCGTGTGTACACTCTAGAGGCCATATTTTTGACCCGATCTTGATGAAACTTTGTCAGAATGTTTGTCTCAATGAAATCTCGGTCAAGTTCAAAAATGGGTCATGTGGGGTCAAAAACTAGGTCACTAGGTCAAATACTTGAAAAAACTTGTGTACACTATAGAGGTCATATTTGTTACCCAATCTTAATGAAACTTTGTCAAATTGTTTATCTTAACTATATCTTGATCAAGTTCGAAAATGGGTCACATGAAGTTAAAAACTAGGTCACTAGGTCAAATATTGGAAAAACCTTGTGTACACTCTAGAGGCCATATTTTTGACCCGAGCTTGATGCAACTTTGTCAGAATGTTTATCTTAATTGTTTGTCTCAATGAAATCTTGGTCAAGTTCGAAAATGGGTCATGTGGGGTCAAAAACTAGGTCACTAGGTCAAATATTGGAAAAACCTTGTGTACACTCTAGAGGCCATATTTTTGACCCGAGCTTGATGCAACTTTGTCAGAATGTTTGTCTTAATTATATCTTGGTCAAGTTTGAAAATGGGTCACATGGGGTTAAAACTAGGTCACTAGGTCAAATACTTGAAAAACCTTGTGTACACTCTAGAAGCCGTATTTCTGACCCAATCTTGATGATATTTTTTAATATGGGGTCACATTTGGCCCTGCCCCGGGGGTCACAGTTTTACATAGGCTTGTATAGGGAAAAACTTAAAAAAATCTTTTCTGGAACTGCAAGAGCCGGAGGTTTAATATTTTGCATTTGCTATAAGCTTATGGTCCTCTACCAAGTTTGTTCAAATGGTGACCCTGGGGTCAAATTTGGCCCCGTCCTGGGGTCACAGTTTTACATAGACTTAAATAGGAAAAACATTCTAGTCTTTTTCTCTGGAACTACAAGAGCCAGAGCTTTAATAGTTTACATTTACTATACTCTTAAGGTCCTTTACCACGTTTGTTCAACGTTTGCCCCATCAAAAGGGTCACATGTTTTACATAGACTTGTATAAGGAAAAACTTAAAAATCTTCTTCATTGAAACCACAAGGCACACAGAAATCATATATTACATGTAGCCCTGGGGTCACATTTGGCCCTGCCCCAGGTGTTACAGTCATTTTGTATTTGATCTTTACCAAACTTTGTCAGTGTCTTTATATCAATGTTGTTAACACAACAGAGGCCACATTTCTTGAACAATCTTAACCAAACTTGCACAGATTGTTTATGACCATAACATTTTGAAGAAGTTCGATAATGTGCCAGTCATCAGGTGATCGATTTAGGGCCATCTTGGCCCTCTTATTTTTTTAGCTCTATTGGCCAAGTTCGAAAACCAACCAGAGCGGACCAATAACAGAGGAGTTATGGCTCTTGATTTAGATAAAAATGCTATATTTTGCCTCGTTCATACAGTAGGGCCTTCATTTTTCAGCTGATCTTTACCAAGCTTTACCAGATTCTTTAGTTATGGTCCTTGATTTAGTTAAAAATGTTGTAATTTGGCCAAAACTTTCAAAAAAACGTATATTGCAGTCACTCGCTTCATTGATGTTATATGAGCCATTTTAGCCAGTAGATAGACCCTCTTGGGTCTCTTGTTTTTAATAGAATGGCATTTTGTTTTTAAACAAAATTAATGCACTTAAATGTCATCTCAGCAAACTCCATTGGTTTGCAAACTTTCATTTAAGCAGCATTGACCTTTTTATTTTTAAGTTCTGCCCCCGTTAGGTGAGACATGTGAATCCACGGATTTCTTGTTTTGATGGAGTTACGACCCTTTAAAGGTTTTACTGCAAAAAAAAGAATTCCGGACTAGTTCTCCTGAACCCCTGGCCAGATTTCAGCAAAACATGGCAGGGATGATTAGTACCAAGCTTAGTTGTGCATATCATCACCTTGTTCTGATTAAAAGATGTTTGGTGGAGTTATGGCCCTTTAAAGGTTTTTCTACACAAACTTTTCAGAGAAACATTGCAGGGTTGATCAGCACCAAGTCTAATTGTGCATATCATCACCATGTTCCAGTTGAAAGATTTTTGGCAGAGTTATTGCCCTTTAAATGTTTTAATACAAAAATTATGTCCAGACTAGTTCTGCTGAATCCCTGGACTAGTTCTGCTGAACCCTTGGTCCGACGAAACTTGGCAAGAGTGGTCTGTATCAAGCTTAGTTGTGCAAATCGTCACTGTGTTCCTGTTGAATGGTTTTTGGTGGAGTTATGGCCCTATAAAGGTTTTAATACACAAGCTTTGTCCCGACTACTTCTCCTGATCCCCAGATAAGAGCTGCTTTAACCAGTAGAGCATCCACTGGCCCTCTTGGGCCTATTGTTTTATATGGTCTTGCCATGTCCAATCATTTTTAGCTCTACTATTTGAAGAATAAGAGAGCTTATGTAATCACCCCGGGGTTGGCGTCGGCGTCGGCGTTGGCTTCGGCGTCCCACATTCAGGTTTGCGTGTAAGCTGTGTTTACAAGTCTATACCTCTTACATTTCTTATCCTAGCACAACCAAATTTGGCCATGGGCTTCCTTATAGCATTATCTTAAGGACTGCATAAGCAATTTTGGTTCCTGTAACCCATGGGCTCCCATGGAACCCAAATTATGATAGCCCATAAAATGTGTCCCATTTCACATCAAATTTTGCGTGTAAGCTGTGTTTACAAGACTATATCTCTTACCCCACCCCCCCACCCCCTACACCATACTAGAACTTTTTTTTTTTTTTTTTTTTTTTTTACATATTTCTTTGTTGTTTTTGTTTTAGTCAATTCTTACACATATATGTTGCACCCTCTCCCCACCCCCCTCCCGCCCCGAACTCACTCCTGCCTAACCCCCTGCCTCTCACCCCACGCCACTTGATTTTTTTTTTTTTTACATATTTTGTTGTTGTTTTAGTCAATTCTTACACTTGTTGCCCTCCCCACCCCACACCTCTACCCCATCCCACTCAAACTCGATTTTTAAAAAAAAAAAAATCTTCATATTTTTGTGTTGTTTTGGTGAATTATTACATAGCTTCTTACACATATATGTTGCTCTCACCACCCTCACCACCCTCACCACCCTCACTCCCCCCACCATCCACCCCCGCATCTCTCCCACCCCCACCCCGCACCCCACTCAAAACTCGATATATATTTTTTTATTTTTATTTTTTACATATTTCTGTGTAGTTTTGGTCAATTCTTACACATAGTTATGTTGTGCTCCCAACCCCACCCCACATTGTTGTAGCCTTGTTTTCTGATGGTATATACTAGCTATAAATTTATTATTCTCCGAATAGTCGAGCTGCGCTGTTCTCCGACAGCTCTTGTTTTATAAGCAGTGCCATATGCAATTATTATAAAATTTGGACTGTAAGTAAGGTAACTAGGTTTTCAACATTAAAGCATCCTCCCACTCCCAAAAAAAACATATATCTAGGAAAGCTCTATTAAATAGTTTCACCAAACACACAGGCACTCCTCTTTCACATTTTGAAAAACCCGGCTTTTAAACGCCACTAGGCGTTTCCCTCTTGATGTTTTTCATAATTATGTCTGTGTTGTTTTATCAAATCTACACTTCTATCAATGATGTGCCCCCGCCCGCCCATCTTTCACCTGGAGGACATGGGGAGAGGAATTGTTTTCGTTTTATTTTCTATTATTTCGACATTAAACTTTTAATTTGAACGCCATCATTTACATATAAAACAGTTTAGATTAAATTCAGATACACAGATGAAATATCAATAAAAACAATTGAAATGAGGTCACAATAAAAATTGCCAGATATCCCCTCCCTCCCCGAGTTGCCCATTACGTGGTCCGGTCTTAATTCCTTTAAGCGAGGACAGATGCGCCGAAGGCGGAGCTTGTCGTACTTATCGTACTTAATCGATATAGGTAATTTGTGGGCGGAGCTTAGCGCTTATCGTGACGGACTATTTTCAATGGAGTTTACTCGACTCTGTGATTTTATGAGACGGATCGATAATTGTCTTCGTATTTCCTTTAACAATTATTGTCGTATTTATTGAAATACATGATTTGTTTAAAGATTGTAATATTGCACAGAAAAAAATGCGCACGTAACAATCAATTACAGTAAGAGAGGCGTGAAATGAGTCTATATAAATTATCTGCCCGTCGTAATTGGCACGAGTGAAAATGTAATATCCTTGTTTAGATAAATTCTATCAAATTCGTGAATTTGTCAGGACCCAGATGATCCTCGTTTTCATGTCACCACCAAACAGTCATGTACTTACACACCATTCTCAATCTGTAATATCCGCATTGTTCGGGCACATTTACGATAAACGAAATGGAATTGTATCAAAGTTACCACAATGTTGATTACTGTTTATGCACATGAACCAACCCTATAAAAACAATGTCTACTGGTATTTTTTGTGGGATTAAAAATGCCGCGGTCTTTTGATGTTGCCGTGCGGCGTCTGAAAACAGGCGATCACCGCGATTGTATGACGCAACACAAAGACCTTTTGATCTTGCGCGTTTACCGCGACTTTGTCGAGATCAAGAACAGAAATTAACAATTTAAAGGAGCAGTATAAAGTTATGTGTACTCGACTGTATTGAAATAATAAAAAATCTTTAACGTATTGTTAAATATCTAATTAGATATTAAAATATTAGCAGTTCTAATTAAGGGCAACCACGCATAGACGACTGGATATATCAGCTTGCGTCTTTACGCGTTTTATATTTTGAGAAAACGTACTTTATCTAAAAACATTAAAGGATTTTTCGTTAGTGTTGCAGCTCCATTCACCAAATGACAAGTTTATTCAGACAAGATATTAGCCAACATTTCGGTCTAAATTACTCGTGAAAAAATAATCGGCCTATCATCACAAATTTGAACACTCATGGAATGTCGAGTAGTTTCAAGTAGTCTTTATTATTATTATATTTGACGTAGTCATTTTTCGTTTGTTACAATTGTTCACGGTCATCTGTTATAGCTACAAACCAGGTTACTGAAACATTCAGCCTATAAAAAAAACACAATCTGATACTATTAACTTAGGGACAAACAGCAATCTTGAAGTTTTTATCATGCATTAAAATTGAACTTACAATTTAATTATCCAGTATAATTTTTTCACACAATTAGTGATTTTTTAAAAAGTTTTATCAATATGCAAAACAATATATTAAAATCTAATGTGACACTGTGAGTTTAAAAAAAATAATCAAGATTGCTCATGTCCCTTTAAAGGAACTTCCAACTATTGATCATTATATTGCCACAAGAATACATTTAAACAAAGAGAAATTTCTTTTTAATTATATGAAAGTTTAGTACAATGTCAAAACGATTTAGGATTAATATACCCGAGAAGCTAAAAATATTTGCCACGTGTCCCTTTAATTTAATCCATATTTAATTTTAACAAAATTAACTTTTAAGAAAGATATCATAGATGTAAACGTGTGGATTCTGAAATATGGAACGCCATGACTGTCTTAGGATGAGCATTTGTCTTTATGTTCGTTGCCTATGCCTTTACATTCGGTACATATGCCTTCAGTACATAATTATGCCTTTATGTTCGGTGCATATGCCATTCAGTTCGGTGCATGTCTTTATGTTCGGTACATATGCATTTTTGTTCGTTGCATATGCCATATGAATTGTTCGGTGCATAATCCATTATATAAAGTAGTTACTGAGATACTAGCCGCATTCACATACAAATTTGAACTAAGTTTTCTAAGTATAACAGGGGCTATAGTTCTGTTAAATGCAGGAGTTATAGAAACTGACACTGTGGTGTCTGATGATGCTGAATGCAGGTGTGTGCTGACACTGTGGTGTCTGATGATGCTGAATGCAGGTGTGTGAAGTTTCAGAGATACAACTTTAATCAAGTGACGCAGACAACAATGACAATCAAGTGATGAAAATAGTTTTTCTTTTTCGAAAAAGTCTAATGAAAAAGGACTCAACATGTAAACGTTTCGTACTGACGGATAAGGGAAGCCTAATTTCGTGGCGGTGCATACAAATATGGTTAGTTGATTGAATGTTGTTTTACGTCATTTTCATTACATATTTTAGATTATTATACATTATTCAACTTTTATAATCGGTCACTTTTCAACGAATTATATATATCTTTTAATAATTCATATTTTCATTTGAAATTTTAACTGGCGTCGTTTAACAAATATCGCTAGCAATTTATAAAACTTAATCTGCCTTGATTGGACTATACCCTTGTTGATAAACTTAATAAAAACTTGATTTAATATGTTTCGGTGATTTTCAGTTTTTAGTATTCATGTTTTTTCAGAAAACCTGGGTGACCGATTATAAAAGTTGAGTAGTGGTGGAGACACCCCTACCACTTTTTCCTGGATAAAACAAGTACATTTACTTTATACCTCCCCCATTCCAAATAATCAACACTTTCTCAAAAGTCGAAGCAGTGAGAGAGGTTTCAAGCATTTGGGCACATACTTTCAGTATACACGCCTTACCAATATAGCCCTTGACAACAGTTTGAAATACAGAAAGACTAAAACAATTGTTTTCTTCTCTAATGTTCTTTATTTATACCAATCAATATTAAAATGCACATCAAATCCATTTTTTTTTTATATATATATATATAATATATATTCCAGAATACTGGCATAATAGATTGAATAAATTGTGGTTTACTGCGCACTAGCACGTTGAGTGACTTGATGTTTACAGCACACCAACTCTAAAAGGGTTATATAGCACCAACAGGTGTGATCATTTCATGCCCACCCTTCTTTTACAGCAAGATAAAAAAAGTGTACAAAACGGGTTTAGATCCTTCAGATCTGAGAGTTGCTGCAAAATTTGGTGTAAGCACTCCTATTTTTTTGCTGGACCCGTGATCATAGTTTTTAGCCACCACTTAAGTAGTACCTGAAACAATACAGGGATGATGTAGACCTTCAACATTATAAAAAGGACTACACATGCATTCAGAGGGATTTTACCTCTGCCTGGATAAACTGTGGCCCTATTCTTGCCCAGGAACCATAAAGGAATTCACCAACACAAGAAATGTTATATTGCGTGAAACAGGAATGAACATGCCAGGCTCATCCTCCATTTACATCAAGATAAAATATGGAGAATGGGCCTAGAAGCTTCTAACATGCAGAGGTGCTGCAAATTCTTTAGTAGACACTCCATTTATGATGAAGCCTCGTTTCCACGGTTGCATATTTAATCTTTCATTCATTCAGCAAAATTCCAAAAGGTCATAAAACCCATGAGGATTAAAAACATACATATTTATTTAAAAGGTCGACAGCAGATATACTAATCAAAATTTGCAAAGGATCACTTTTTTCTTCCATATAATTTTATTAGAAATTAATTCATAATAACGTTATTAATTTCATTGATACTTCAACAATTCCTTCAACAATTCCACAATTAGAATCAAGTCATATACTGCCCTAAATAAATTCATGTAAATTAGAACTAATGCTATTTATTTTAACTAAAAATTTAAACAGCAAAATAGATCCTTAGCAACCACTGTAGATCCTGCTAGAGGCAGAGGGGTAGGACCCACCTTTCTGTGCATTTTTTTATCATGCTCATTCAAGGTTTTCTTCACGACACTGCATATGCAAATGTCGAAACATGGCTTCATCGTAAATGGAGTGTCTACAAAAGAATTTGCAACTCTGCAGGTTCGAATATTGTATCTTGATGTAAATGGAGGATGAGCCTGATGCCAGTTCATCCCTGTTCGGCGCCATATAACCTTTCTTGTGTTGGTGCACCTTAAAACACCAATTCAATTCAGAAGCAAACAGAGCTTGTATAGATGATCTAACATATATGGAGAACCAAATTTATTAAACACGCTTACATAATTTTGAATGTAGATTTAAAAGTTGCAAAAGTCTATTAAGCATCCATAAGGCAATACGGTGTTGCTTAAATATGCTAAGCGGGCTATACATATTAAGCAATACATACTATGGTGAAAACCTAATGTGCTAATGGAAGTCACGTGATCGCAGAAAAGGTAAATCTTGTGGGTCCCACTTTATTTACAAATAATAATTTTAAAACAAGTGGTCAATGACCTTGAAGCTCTACTGATTGACTTTGATTTCAGGAAGTAGTCGCTACAAACGTTTTTTTTTGAAAATTTATTTTTAGCCGTGGCGGCCATCTTAAATTTCTGGCCGACCTGAAATTTTGCAAGGATCAATAAGACATCAAGAGCAACATTCGTGTGAGGTTCCATATCAATATCACTTATAGTTTTCAAGAAGTAGTCGCTACAAACTTATTTTTTAAAAATCTATTTTTATCTGAAATTTTGCAAGGATCAATTAGACATTCAGAGCAACATTCCTGTAAAGTTCCATGAAAATCCGCCAAATAGTTTCAGAGGAGTAGTCGCTACAAGTTTTTACTATATAACTCTATGTAAACAAAGATGGCCGCTGGCAGCCATGTTTAACGTCGAATCAAAACGATTTTTGACAAGGACCAACATCATGTCATGCTGATCATTTTAGAAAAAGTCCCATATCAATATCATTTAGAGTTTTCAAGAAGTAGTCGCTACAAACTTGTTTTTTAAAAACCTATTTTTAGATTTGGCGGCCATCTTTGATTTCACATCAACATGAATTTTTGCTAGGATCAACTAGACTTCATGGGTAACATTTCTGTCAAGTTTCATGAATATCCATTCAGTAGTTTCAGAGGAGTAGTCGCTACAAAAAAAAGTTTACGGACAGACGGACGACGGACGCCACGGCATAAGCTCTGCTGATTTCTGATCAGTCGAGCTAAAAAACTACTCACGAATGTATTACATGTACTACAGACTTCTTAGGGTCTATGCTCATGTTTTCATGCATACATTTCACTGAATAAAAGTCCGACAGTTATTTGGTTATGCTCATTATCTGCTTACTTACGGACAGTGTCCCTTTAACAACAACCCACAAGAGATCCTATAATATTGGAACTTGGTACTTTATCTGTTTCAAAACGAATTTTGTCTGAAATATATACCATCTGAATTTACTACTACTATAGCCATTAAACATTATAGTTTCTACGTAGTAGATATTCAATTCTGGTAGGTGTGTGATGTTTATCAACGATATTATTTTGTGTTATATAAGCTAAAAGTTACGGACAATGATCATGATTTTTTAAACAAGAGATATAATTTAAATTGGTACGGCATGCAGCAATTCAATCCAAACTGGTGAAACAGGCATTATCTTTATTTTGACCAGATACAGATATATGGTGAAAAATCAGACAGCCAACCACGTTTCCTCGATAGCTCAGTCGGTAGAGCGCTGGACCCATAAGCCTACCCGAACCCAGGGTCTCCAGCTTACACGGCTAGCGCTCTACCAACTGAGTTATCGAGAACACACAATTGCCCATCAAATTTCCATCATGTACATGTAACGTCTCACAACAGTTAATTTTACATTGCCCTACATATGTACAAGGACCACTCTGGACCACTGTAGAACTTCCTGAATTTTCTTAAAACTACTTTCTTTGTGAAACTTGACGTCTGTTGCTCGAATTATCCAGCAAAAAACACGGGGTTGAGCAATTTGCTTTTTTAAATATCAATAGTTTGAAGAGACCCTCTTGAATTTGTCTATTTCACTTTCATGTGTATCACTTCCCGGTATTAGACTCTCAGATTATCACTACCCGGTATTAGACTCTCAGATCTGGGCTCAGAAACATTCAGGCATATCCAAACCTATACGAAACCCATACTTGTCACCTGCAACAAAAAAGAGAAAATATTTGCACATATTAAAAAATAAACAAGAACCGAAAAACACAGACACTTTTTTCAAGCGCCAGAAAGTTCCTATCAGGACTGGCAACGGAAATAACTGTTTAGTGAGACGTTGAAGGAAAAAAGTTCCGCGACATGTGATGAAAATCTTTTCTGAAGAAACTTACGTAAAAGCCCTACATGAATGGCCTCATTTGACCACATCGGGCGACTGTTTGTGAAATTATAGCGTAAAGTATGACGAGGATTAGACAAATTGAGATCTAGGCAATTCGCAAATGTATAGGATTGCATAGAGACGACAAAGGTGTATCTTTATATCTTTAATAACTCATTCTTTAGTAAAATAATTATCAGTATTGTTATTTCTATATTGAGCGTTATGTTTAAAGTGTGTAAGTCAAGTCATGTCACCAGGGCCTTCCCCAGCCATTTATGGCGTAGCGGCGCCGCGATCCATTAACTTTTGAAACAGACATGCCGCGATCCTTAATCTGACCGCGACCCTTTAAAACCGTGCAGCGATCCCTTAAAGGGACACATGGCAATCTTGAGTTTTATTCAGACATTAAAATTTGCTCCTCGATTTACTTATCCTGCGTCATTTTGACTTTAAAACTGCTTGCATATAATTAAATAAATAATTGAGATTTTCAATTTTCTTCATTATTTTACCAATTTTTTAAATATATTATTAGTGCAATATTATGAAAAGTTAGTAATATGTAAAAACAATTTGCTTTGAACTATTCTAACAATTAATATTAATGATTGAACAAATGCAAGTTAAGGGAAAAACTAACTGGACGCCGTGAGTTTTTAAAAAATCAAGATTGCCGTGTGTCCCTTTAAAAGTGGGTCAAAACATTCATTTCCCAGTGTTAATTAATGACATATCTGACCAAATAACACCTTGAGGCATAAACTCCTGACAGGCATACGTCCTTAGCTCCTGATTGGAGTGTTTTCATAAGGATTAGAGGGGCAGAGGTGTTAATTACCTCCGCGATAAGGGTCTAATTCAAGAATTCAACCATGCGTACATGACCTGTAAACTTATTACGTCATCAAATGTGAAAACAATTTACTTATGTTATATTTTATAGTAGCGTTGAATTAACGTGCCTCCATCCATTTTATATCGATTTTAAATAGATAATGATGAGAAAATAATCTCACAAACGCAAATTATTAGATAAACACATAAAATTATAAGAATCTCGGGGTTGTAGATTATAAATTTAGGTTACTTCCGGTTTTGAATTTGCTTCCGTGTTTTCGTGTTTCAAACTAAAACGATTAATTATGAATAAAGACAGCAATTTTATAACATATAAATGAACTTATAACCGTTTCCTACCTTTTTTTCCCCGGAAAACGCTAATGACTTGATGCAGTAAACATGACTTAGACGTTAAGTTATTGTAAGACAATGTCAGCGTAAAAAGTTAATGTAAATCTGGATAGTCGTTATTTCGGATGCTTAAAAAACACGACACTGCGTTTTCAAGTGTTTTTTTTTTTAAATGTTATTCACTTAAAAATAACATAATTAATCAAATGAAGTGTTTACAAGATAAAAAAAATTCTAGAACAGCAAAGGAAACGATGTATAAAGTTGAGGTATCATCTTTTTCCAAAAAAAAAAAAAAGTAAAAAAATGGTCATACATGTACTATCTATGGCAGACTGGTAGATATATTTAAAACATGTTTTAAATGTGTCAGGTGTATGCCAAAACCTGTATTTTACTTCAAAACATTAAAAAGAATCCGACGAGGCAGTTCCGATTGGCTGCTAAATAACACCGGGAACGCGCACCTGTTTTAGATAGTTTAATGTGCGGGACCCGGAACGGTTTTTGACGTGATTTACGGCGCGATCCTAAAACTGTAAAAAGAAAATAATATTGTTTTAGTTATGTGATGCAATGGATATAAAAGGAAAATAGAACCTTCTAGTTTGATTCTAATCATATGTGTATTATTAATTAATTAAATAAAACAAAGTAAAAAAGAAAAACATTTGATATCGACAATATAATGTACCGGCAACAATTCATTGGTAATAATAATTTCGGGGCAAGTTAAAAAAATCAGGGCAAGTGGACTTTTGAAATCTACTTGCCCTGGGCTATTCCCCAATTTTAATTTTCTTGGAGCCCTGTAAGGGTCTAATTCTAGAATTCAACCATGCGTACATGACCTGTAAACTTGTTACATCATCAAATGTGAAAATAATTTACTTGCCTCCATCCATTTTATCGCGATTTTAAATAGTTAATGATGAGAAAAGCCTGCCCTCCATCCATTTTATCGCGATTTTAAATAGTTAATGATGAGAAAATAATCTCACAAACGCAAATTATTCGATAATCACATACAATTATAAGAATCTCGGGGTTGCAGATTATAAAGTTAGTTTACTTCCGGTTTTGAATTTGCTTCCGTGTTTCAAACTAAAACGATTATGAATAAAGACAGCTATTTTATAACATTTAAATAAACTTATAACAGTTTCCTACTCTTTTTTTTTTCGAAAGCGGTAACGAGCTGATGCAGTAAACAGTTAAGATATTGTAAGACATATGTCAGCGTAAAAAGTTGATGTAAATCCGGATAGTCCTTATTTCAGATGCTTAAAAAACACACGACACTGCGCGTTTTCAAGTTTTTTTTTTTTTTAAACGTTATTCACTTGAAAATAACTTAATTATTCTTGCTTTAAAAACTTCACCACATATATGATGATTATGAAGTGTTTACAAGATAAAAATATCTGCAACAGCAAAGGAAACTATGTATAAACAATGTATAAAGTTGAGTTTATCATCTATTTCCAAAAAAAAATGTTCATACATGTACTACCTATGGCAGACTGATAGATATATTTAAAACATGTTTTAAATGTGCCAGGTGTATCGCCAAAAGGCGTATTTTACTTCAAAACATGAAAAAAAATCCACATGCAGGAGGGGAGCCCCATCCCTCACCCCCACTCGCGCTAAATGCCACTATTCCATAAAAAATTCTTGGGAAGGCCCTGGTCAAGTCAAGACCAAAGTGAAAACGTATCCATATACAATTTACTAAGTATATTGATAGTTAATGTCAATACAATATTATAGTTTTACACATACGTGTAAAGTTCATGTCAAGCATAAGTCAATTTCATGTTCAAGTCAAGTATAAGTCAAGTCAAATTTTTGTGAGTCAAATCATAAACAAGTTAAATGTAGCCTAGGATTTGCGGTTGAATCAGTCAAATCAACTTAATCAAGTCTAGTCAATAGTCAAACCAAGTCAAGTAAAGTCAACACTGAGAATTTATACTTTCAATAATAATATATTGATCTGAAATTAACTAAATTCAGTACAATAATCACAAAATTACAAAACGAAACGCTTTTACAAAATGTCAAGAAACGATAAGAGAAGATGAGCGTACTCGACAGACATTTTTGAAAAATATAAATTATTTTATGTAAAGTTTTAAATATTACACGAGGTTGTACATATGCAACCGACATTCTTGACACATGACAAATAAATCTGACAAGTGACAAATAAATTATCTTACGTAAGCTTTTTTTATGCAAGGCAGTATGCGACCGACATAGATCTACTGATTGAGTGACAAATATATTTTACGTAAGGTTATTTTACACAAGGTTGTATGCTGTGCTGATTGTGCTATGTGACCGACATTCTTGATGAGACAAATTTCCATTATTTTACGAAACGTTATTTCGCATAAGGTTGTATAAGGCCAAACAAAAAAATACATGCGTTTCCGATGGCCAGACCGACCCTGAAACTTTTTATGAAGATTTTTTTTTTTATTTGTTCTGAACAATGATTTATCACAATATATCGAGGTAACTGACATCACAGAGCAACTGTCAGCTGTATCATTAACTTGTATGGGGTTTATGAGATAAATACATGTAGAATCTCACAATACCTTGCTTTTTTTTTTTTTGGAGCAAGATATTCTGAGATTCTACATGTATTTATCTCATAAACCCAGCTGCATAAACCCCATACAAGTTGATGATACAGCTGAAAGTTTCTCTGTGATGTCAGTTTACCTCGATATATTGTGATAAATCACTGTTCAGAACAATTTTTATTTTTTTTATTTTCCATAAAAAGTTTTAGCCCCTTAAAAATAGGGTCGGTCGGGCCACCGGAAACAGGTGTGTTTTTTTGCCTTAGTAAAATGTAAGAATCTCATCTGTAGCCCCTTACCGTAGTCCTATATAAAGTTAAAACTATTTTTTCTCTCCATTAAATGATTATCTGAACTGTAATATGAAACTCAATATCTATATTGAAATTTAAAAATGCAGATGTGATTCTTACTATTGCTACTGTTTCACCCAATGGCATTTTACAATCTATACCACTGAAACATACATTAATTGTCTGAAGAGTAAATAAGGATTGTCTCCTTTGCTGTGTATAATGAATTGTAATGAGTATGCAAGACGCAGTTTTAACATATTGAGAAATCGAAAGAATTCAGGACTTGTCACAAGTTGTGTCTATTTTTTGGGACTAGTCACAATTTTTTTGGGACTAATCACTTTTGACAGGGTGACTAGTCCCGCACTAGTGGCTAAAAAAATTATTTGTACAGCCCTGACTGACATTCGACATTTTTGACAAAGTGACAAATAAATTACTGAACGTAAGGTTACTTTATCATTATGTGAGGCTGTATGCGACCGACATTATTGAAGAGTGAAAAATAATAGATTTAATTACGATTAGGCCTAAATTAAAAGATTGTTTGCAGTGTGCCACGAATATTCAATTTATATGATTTAGATGTTATATAAAAAGAGTGTAGATTGTATGCACTGGATTTGATGTTTATGGACACATGAAACAGACTTGGTAACTATTGAACAGTGCTAAGACGCTAAATTTTTCGAAGTAATGTTTCAAATGACAAAATCTTTTGTTTGGTACAAGATATGACATATCTTGTACCAAACAAAAGATTTTGTCATTTGAAACACATATCTTGTACCAAACAAAAGATTTTGTCATTTGAAACATTACTTCATATCTTGTACCAAACAAAAGATTTTGTCATTTGAAACATTACTTCGAAAAATTTAGCGTCTTAGCACTGTTCAATAGTTACCAAGTCTGTTTCATGTGTCCATAAATGAACATTTGATCAATGTTTCGTTAATATTTAACTAAACCATTTAAAAAAAAATCTATGGATAATACTAGTGAAGCACACGATACATGTATTTGCAAATATCCCTACCTACCGACCCACCCCTAAAAGCCATGAGTCGGAAACTGCAAACAATTTTTTTTAATGGTGGCCTTAGTTATTACGAATCAATGCTGTACAATTGAAGTGGGTGGGGTATGATTCTAATGTGATACATTACTTGATTACAGCAACAGTACTTATAATTACCTCAAGCATGCAGTCTAGATACTGTCCAGGTCCCATGTATAGATTTCGGTGTGGTGTGGAGACATCTGTTTCTCTCTCAGTTTGTTGGATGTGGTTCCAAGCTCAGCTGGTCATATCTCAGACACAAACTATTATTACAAAGGCAGCTCACATGAAGGTTCCGAGGTAATCCGAGACACTCTTTACATAAATATATGTTGCCATGACATGATGTGTGCGGAAACGTTCAAATGAGTGTGTTTTGTTCCGAGTTGAATGGATTGTCTCCCATATTGAGAGTAACCACACTTCTTATGCATAACTCCATCCAAGGTGCTTCTTGTTGTAGAGTATACAGTCCGAATGTCTTGCACCATGTAGTCAATTTAACACTGTAAAATCATTAATCCACACTTGATGCCGATTAACAATCCTCAAACTCACTTTTTTCCATTATGAATACTGTTTTTTTTTTCTTCAGAAAACACAAATCTGCATCAATCAGCTGCTCTTATAGAATGCATCTGCTGAACCGGATGAGGTTTGGTTTACGTCTCACAACACAGTTAATTTAACATTGCTCTACATGTACATATATGTACAAGCACCACTCTGGATCACTGTAGAACTTCCTGAATTTTCTTAAAAATACTTTCTTTGTGAAACTTGACGTCTGTTGCTCTAATTATCCAGCAAAAAGCACGGGTTGACCAATTTGCTTTTTTTAAATATCAATAGTTTGAAGAGACCCTCTTGTATGTCTTCATTTCACTTTCATTTTGAAATGTATTAAGACTTTTAGATCTGGGCTCAGAAACGTTCAGGCAAATCCAAACCTGTATGAAATCATGAACTTTTCCCATTCTTGTCACCTGAAACAAAAAAATAGAAACTATTTGCAATGTGTATTTCATCCATTATTTTCTATAAGGCCAAAACAAAAAATGGTTCGTTTCCGCTAACGGCTTCAAAAAAAAATAGGGTAGGTACATGTAGGTAGGCAAAACTTTTTATTAAGAAATAAACAAGAACCGAAAAACACAGAAAATTTGTTTAAGCGTCAGAAAGTTCCTACCGTGACTGGCAAGTTTATCTGTTTAGCGAGACATGTAACTGGTTACTGTAATATGGCCTTTAATCATGCTAACAAACGAGGCAGGGCACCAAAAATAATAGGCAGGGATCACCCTAGGAGTGAATTTCAATGAGACAAAATGTCCCATTTGCTTGATTTTAATGAGACATTCACCATTTTCATGAAACATTTCGGATGTGAAGTCGAACCATCAGTGGTTGTTCGTCGACCTCACGTAGCGCTGGAGGCCGCTATGCGGGTCTGGGGGCATGACCAAAGCTGATGAAATTTGGCAAATGAATATAATAAAGATGATATATGAATACTACAAAATTTTCTTGTTGTAGCTTTATGGGATCATAATAAATTTCATCAGCAAAAAGATGTGCGTTTTCAAATGTACCGAGTGTATATTAATTGTTCGCCACTAGCGGTAATGTTGCCGCAAACACCATGGTAATCTTCGGTGAATTTGCCGCAAACTCGCCTAAAACCTATATATGTTTGCCAGAAGTTCGCTACAAACATTTATTTATTTGGAACGTTCACCATAACATCACCACAAACGTACTTGCAGTATTTTTTGTTCGCCACAACATCGCGACAAACTTTACCATTCTGATTGTTTTATTGCACGCCGTAACATC
The DNA here is from genome assembly GCA_037043455.1 of Cyrtodaria siliqua. Taxonomy (NCBI): domain Eukaryota; kingdom Metazoa; phylum Mollusca; class Bivalvia; order Adapedonta; family Hiatellidae; genus Cyrtodaria; species Cyrtodaria siliqua. Next base: position 44,309 of record JAWPHD010008648.1, on the reverse strand, counting down.
ATCACAAACTTTTCAGTTCAGATTTGCCGTTTCTTTATTCGCCACAACATCACGACAAACTTTTCCATTCTGATCTGCTGTATCTCTGTTCGCCAAAACATCATCGCAAAACTTAAACTTTATACAGAATTTTATTATTTCTGTGTTACTTATTACTAAAGTGAAATTTGCATTTTATGTCAAAGGACCACTTGAACGAGTCATTTTGCTAAGTATACATTTTTAGTGGAACCATATTTCTTTCAGAATAAGCAAAATATTTATTATTGTGTTGCAAGAACATTTTTAAATACCAAACACCATGATAACTCAAACATTTAAACCTGAGGTTACAATTAAAATTGTTTTTCTTTGCTTTAAACAACATTTTGCCAATATGCCATATATGGTAGAAAGGCGCGATGACGTCATCGTTCAAATATCGCTGCCTCCATTTATGTTTCTTTGCAAAGTTTCAATAGGTCATATTTTCTTTATCTTTCATGGCATTTTGATAATTCTGTCAGCTTTTTTCAAAGCCCTTTAAAATAAACATTGATTGAAAATGGTGCATCAACCCCTTTAATTCAAGTTTCCGTTTCTTTATACGAGTTTTACATTTACTGAAACTTTGGAAATATCAGGTTTTTAAAAGACCGGTTAGGTTAGACAGTGCTGTCACTACATAATCTATCGATTTATAATTTATTTCTTATTTGAATAATTTTTGTTTCTAGCCCATCGGGACTACCCAGACACAGACTTTGCTAGCCCGGCAGCATTTTTGCTAGCCTCGGGCTACAGGACTAGTGCTAATTTCGAGCCCTGCAATCACTTGCAATTATAGCAAAGTGATAAAACAGGTTAATTTATTTTTTGCAAGTCCGGAAGAGGGTCAGTTCCAACAGCAGGACAATGAGCTCATGAGTCAGCCGTGATCGTGTGAAGAAAACTTTATTTTCAAAAAAAAAATTTAAAAAAAATGTTTATATGTTTCTTTTTTAATTTTTTTTTTCAATAAAAAAAAAGGGGAGTCGGGGGTGTTTTCAGAGGGTCGGTCGGGTTACAGTAAACTCAGGTATAATTTTATTAAGCCTAATACAGAAATGGCAGCGCTGGAAATCTTTATGAAAATGAGAGTTCAGTAATGCAGGAATGACAGAGCTCGACATCTCTAAGAAAATGGGAGTAATGCAGAAATGACAGCGCTCGACATCTCCATGAAACTGAGAGTAATGCAGAAATTACAGCACTCGACATCTCTATGAAAATAGGAGTAATGCAGAAATTACAGCACTCGACATCTCTATGAAAATAGGAGTAATGCAGAAATTACAGCGCTCCACATCTCCATGGAATTGAGAGTAATGCAGAAATGACAGCGCTCGACATCTCTATGAAAACAGGAGTAATGCAGAAATTACAGTGCTCGATATCTCCATGAAACTGGGAGTAATGCAGAAATTACAGCACTCGACATCTCTATGAAAATAGGAGTAATGCAGAAATGACGGAGCTCGACATCTCTAAGAAAATGGGAGTAATGCAGAAATGACAGCGCTCGACATCTCCATGAAATTGAGAGTAATGCAGAAATGACAGTGTTCGACATTTCCATGAAAATGGGAGTAATTAAAGTGTTCGACATCTCCATGAAAATGAGAGTAATGCAGAAATGACAGCGCTTGACATCTCCATAAAAATGGGAGTAATGTGGAAAAAGACAACATTTGACATTTCCATGTAAATTAGGGTAATATTTGAATGAAAGTTAGGAGTTTTTGACATTTCCATGAAAATGAGCATAAACTTGCATTTTACACATGTCTGGATGTAATTTATTATTGTATGGCTTTGTCAACTTTGTAAGTTACGGATTAGGATAAATTTGTATTCCAGAATTTTAATTTACAATATGAATTCAGCATAATAATTATTTTTTTAAACGGCGCACCATTGTTCTATTTTATAATTTCAGTCCTTTATTTATTTTGAAAAAGTTTGCCGCGATGTATTGGCGAACATTGCCGCAACTTTGCAGCAAACATCAGCACAAGCATCGCCAGATAGCTAGAACATTCAATGCAGAGAAACATTTTATGCAAATGAAATTTGCTGCAAAGTTGCTGCACACTTCTACTAGATGTAAATGAGTTCTGCGGCAAAGTTGTAGCAAACATTGCCAAAACATCACCAGAAGATTACAGCTAAAAGTGTTATGCAAATGAAATTTGCTGCAAAGTTGCGGTACACTTTTACCATGCAAATGAGGTCAGCGGCAAAGTTGCGCTGAACATCGCCAGAAGCTCATTTGCATATTTGTTCGCTGCAACTTTGCCGCAGACCTCATTTGCATGGTAAAAGTGTACCGCAACTTAGCCCCCTTTTCTTCTTTTGTTTGCAGCTTTTCACAGCCGGATAAAATATCAAAATCATAAAAAGGGCTGGTAAGGTCAGAGAAGGCTCGGATTATCAACGTATGAGCTCCATTTTATTACTTTTATGAGGGCTGTGCAAAATAGAACAGGTGGGGAAAATATTGTCGGGACTTTATCTGAGGGTCTCTAGCTTGCAGGGTCAGCCCCACCTGTAGCGCTTTTCACCTGAGCGTAGGACCATCAACCGATATACAATTTTAAATGTAAAATACTGCAGTTGTTAACATTTTGGAAGATGATCGCGGTCTCATCACATTTAGGAACTAGGTGGCTAGCTGGGGTGGGGTGATCTGAAGAAACGCTCTACCGGGAGAAACAAACAACATGGGGGAGGGGTTTGCGGGGTGTTGTAAGTTATAGCACAGGAATTCGATATTGTAAGTTGTGTAGGAATAAAATGATGAAAAAATATGTACCCCACCCATCGTTTTATTATAGATCTACCCTAAATACGTGTTGTCGTGATTTTTATTCATACGCAACATATAATTTCGAATTCCTGTGGTTATACGGTACTGTACGGATATATCCGCTAAAACTCTCTAAGAGGGATGAAGGGAACATACTATTTGGCTTACCTTGGTTAAGTTCGTGATCAATGTCGAAGTCCGCTCGAATTTCACCAAAATTATCTTGCAACCCGGTCGTGGAATTTCGACCACTGCAGAAAATGAATTCTCGCTCCATCCTGGCGAATCACTGTCACACCCGCTCTCTCCCAGGCCCAGCGCGCCGTCAATGGCTTAAACAATTTGATCTATTGAGAACGTTCCGGCTAATTAATTAATTAATTTAGCTATACGCGAAGGAGTCTGGACTGAAAATAATAAAATGGCGCGCGAATGCGTCGTGTTTACATTCTGTATAAATACGCTTTGCAGAATCTCATTTATTATTTGTAGTTAATAAAATATTTACATATTTTCTTTTTAATATCAATAAATGATAAGTTTAGAATACGTCTTTAACAAATATTATATTTAATTATAAGTACAATATCGAATAACTATGATTAGTGAAGATCTATTTTTTGTGTGTATGTTGTACGGCTTTGAATATGTTATGACGTAGGCGGAGCTTACAAATTCGCACCGATGCTGCGTTCGTACCGATTGATATTTTATCGATTAAACTCACATTTTAAGTATAAAAAAAAAAGAAACATTTCATTATAGATTTGATAACAACTATATTGCGATAAAAACACAAAATGAAGCAATTTGAGCTAGATTTGAGCTAGATATGACCGACTATAATGATGACCCCAGGGTACCCCGTTTCGCCATATAGGCAAAGATGCGACCTTGGGGTCATAAAGGTAAGACCGTGTCCACGTAATGCTGTCAACCACAAATTTCTTCAAAATGACAGCAATTTTGGATTAAAACTCATAAAAATAAAAAGTAAAATTTCAAAGCCTGCCCCAAATTTTACTATAATTTGTATGAGATTCTAACAATAATTTCATATCGGCCCAACTTTCTATACTTGCCCCGCCCCCAATCCCAACCCCACATTGTTTTAGCCTTGTTTTTTGATGGTATATACTGGCTATATAATTTATTATTCTCTGAAAAATCGAATAGTTTGAATGTTCTCCGGCAGCTCTAAGACTTGTTATATTTGGAAAAGTTTGTATTTCCAAACTACTTTTCATAATGGATTAAATCTTTGCACATGTATTCAGCATCATTAGGCAATATCATACAGACAGGATGTATTAACTCATATTTTTATTTTAACAAAATTATGACCTCTTTTCTACTTAGAACATTTGGTTAAAGTTTGTATGTAAGCTTGTATCTCCAAAAAATACTTCACATAATGGATCGAAACTTAACATATGTATTCAGAATTATAAGACAACCTCATACAGCCATGTTCTATAACTCGTGCATTTATTTTAACAAAAGTATGGCCCCTTTATAATTACAAAATTTGTTTCAGAAGTGCATAATTCTGTTTTGAAATTAAACAAAATTATGCCCTTCAAAATAGTTTTCCAAAAAAGAAATTTGAGCGTCTGCATCGATGGGCAGTCCTTCTTGTTCATAATTGAACCACAGTCAAGTCACTGCCAAAAAAGCAAAAGAGGTTGTTTTCTAAATAAAAGCTTTAATTTTATCAATTTTGCTAGATTATATTTAGTTCAATGTTCTTTGCAGGCGAATCACTTGAACCCTATGTTGCGTCATCTACTGGAGGTGACATATGAATGTGTTGTAGACAGTTGTCTCCCCTTACGCACGCTGCAGGAGACCAAGACGGGACTCTACCTCGCAGTTTTTGGCTCCGATACAGACTTCCTTGAAACGTCCAGGTGTTTCAACAAAGATCATGGTACGGTCTAAAAGAAATTTCTGATTCATGACATGTTTCAGTAATCGTCTTTACCTCACATGAGTTTTGCCGAAGGCTCAAAGTGAGATATTGTGACTATTTTTTGTCCATTGTTGTTGAAGTTCGTCCTTCCATTAACTTTTGCTTAAACTCTTGCCCGATTTTTACCAAACTTCATGTCCGTGACTTTCAAGTTTGTTAAAATTAGGTCAAGGCAACATAGTTGAAACCTTAAAATATCTTCACAAGAACCACTGAACAGATTTTGACTGTTTTTTTGTCTTGCCTTTGTCGAAGGAAAAAGCAACAGACTTATGTGTTGCTTTTGACCTAATGACCTAAACGCAAAACTGGAATGTTGGCGCCACTGCCACCAAAAAAGCAACAGACGTATTTGTTGCTTTTTCGATGGCAGTAGCGCCAACATTCCAGTTTTGCGTTTAGGTCATTTTCTCAGGAACTATTCACACTAATTCTTTCAAACTTTGGTTATAGTTGTATCCTGGGTATTACATCGCAGCGTGAAATAATCGTTGTGTTTGTGACCTTCACCCTCCAAGCAAAGGACAGATAACTTAGTAATTTTTACATTCAAGTTTTGCGTTTAGGTCATTTTCTCATGTTTTTTTCTTCATATCACACCCTTTATCAGGCCTTCAACACCCATGTGGGAAATACCCATTTATTAGTCTCTACACTTCATCAGTATTATCCAACGAATACATCTTATAAGGCCCAAACTGATAATATTTTTAACCAGGTTTTCTTCTTTGGAAAACCTGGGCCCTGTTTTTTGAAACAACTTATGACACATTTGATCGGAAGTCAACTATGAATTACACTTGACAAATACATGTGATTTCATTTTATGTTCTTATACATGTGATATTTCTGCACTACGTGCACACACAATTGTCTACATTGAATGCTTAGGTGGAAAAAATGGATGATTTTATAATTTGATTTATGATCAGAATTATTGTAAGATGTTTAATAAAATTGGACCCTGGTTATAAGATTGGTGTATGTCGTTTGGCAGGCGTGTGTGCAGCGCCAAACTCTTAGTTTCCTCTCAAAAACGTTAGTTGTGCATGAGATATTGGAACAAAACTTGCTGTGTAGGTAGCTTATATCAAAAGGAAGTTTGGTATTGCATAGGGGTCACTGGGATCAAGGTCATTGTTACTAAAAATAGAAAAACGCTTTCCGCTCAATAACTTTAGTTGGGAAAGTAGCTATTGCAGTGTATGTACCTTATATGTAAATGAAGCTTGTGATTGCATTTGGGTCACTGGGTTCATGGTCAGGGTCACTGTTACTAAAAATAGAAAACTATTTTTGCTCAGTTACTTAAGTTAGGAATGAGATATTGCAATGAAACTTGCTGTATATGTAGCTTATATTTGCCTTAGTAACAGATCTTTTATTTATTTACAGTGCTCATTTACTGTGTATGCATTTATGTTGTGATTCACACATTCTATTTATTCTTGTAAACTGTTTATATCACTTTAATACTAGAACTTCAACAGCTTCATTTATGTAATTTGCTGTTTTTTGTAGAAAAAAACTTTTGTTTCTCATCTTCCTGGTACTGTTATAGCATTTCAAATGGAAAACATGATTTTAATGGAATTTCCATATTTCTTGTTTTTAATTATTTCACTTTGAAAAAGGTTAAACCTTGAACTTAAAGTTGCAAATAGCATTCATAGTGTAAGGTCTATAACAACAAAACTTTGTACACATCTTCAGCATGATCCAATGAATACGTATTATATAGGCCCATAACTCTCTGATTCATACTGTTTGAATTATTTCCCTTTGAAAAAGCTTTAACCTGGAACTAACATTGCCAATAATGTTCAACATATTAAGTCTACAACAATGAAACTTTGTACACCTCTTCAACATTATTCAATGAATGGCTCACAATTCTCTGAATCATATGTTTTGTATTATTTTCCTTTGAAAAAGGTTTAACCTGGAACTTAATCTTGCCTTTTACTAGTCAGTGTGGATAATAACTTTCAAAGAATTAGGTGTACACTAATGAAACTTTGTACACATCTTTTGCGTGATCAAATGAATACACCTTATAAATGCCCATAACTCTTTGTTTCAAATGTTTTATTTAGTTCCCTTTGATATAGATTTAACCTGGAACTTAACCTTGCCTTTTACAAATCATTGTAGAGAATAACTTTCAAAGTATTAGGACTACAACATTTGAAACAATGGGCGTATATGGTCTGCTAGGCAGAACTGTTCAGATGCAATTACACTAAATAACTTAAGTAAGAATTAACAGATTTGTCTAAGATGCTTTTGGAATGTGGTTTTGGTCTCGCCTTTTCGAAGAAAAACAGAGACATAGGTGTTGCTTTTCCGGCAGCGACGGTCGTCAACATTCAAGGTTTGCGTTTAGGTCATTTTCTCACAAACTGTATAGGCTAGATCTTACAAACGTTGCTTAAAGTTGTATCTTGGGTGGTACATCGCAACGTGACAAAGTAAATGTGGAAGTGACCTTGAAAGTCCAAGCAAAGTGCAGATAACTTAATAGTTTTTACGTTCAACTTTTGTTTTTAAGACACTTTTTCACACACTGTATGCACTAGACCTTTCAAACTTTGCTTATAGTTGTATCTTGGGTGGTACATTGCAATGTGATGAAGCAAATGTGGAAGTGACCTTGACCCTCCAAGCAAAGGACAGATAACTTAATAATTTTTACCTTCAACTTTTGGATTGAGGTCAATTTCTCGCAAACTGTATGCACTACAACTTTCAGACTTTGTTTATAGTTGTATCGGGTGGTACATCACAACATGACAAAGCAAATATGGATGTGACCTTGACCCTCCAAGCAAAGGGCAGATAACCTTATAGTTTTTACCCTCAACGTTTGCATTTAGGTCACTTTTTCACAAACTGTATGCTCTAGACTTTTCAAACTTTGCTTTCAAACTGAGTGGTACATTACAACATGACAAAGCAAATGTGGATGTGACCTTGACCCTCCAAGCAAGGGGCAGATAACTTAATGATTTTTAAATTTAAACAAATGCACTTAAATGTCATCTCAGCAAACAGTAAACTCCATTGTTTTTAGCTACCGTATTAAAATGTTTACAATCTTTCATTGAAGCATCATTTATCTTTTATTTTTAAGTCCCGCCCCCGGTTAGGCAAGGCATGTGATTATCCGCAGATTTCATATGTAACACGGTTAAACATTTCGAGGACATATGCCATTTTGCTAATAATAATAATGCACTCTTCTTTGTGGCCATGACATCACTGAAACCGGAAAAAAAGTAAGACAAAGTAAATACAATGTTATTATAGTAGCCTGGTGTGCAGAACGAACAACAACACTATTAAAACAACTATTTTATTCAGTTCTTAATCTTAATTACCTTAATAATGACCATTTATAAATCCCAGCATGTCGCATACTCGCTAGAAACCTGAATTAGGAATGCCTTATACGAAGGCTGTAAGATTGCTACTTAGATTCACTTCTGAGTCTTGTTTGTTTTTGCTGGAATATCTTGAAGCATGAGGCAGAAAGAATAGATAGAGCTATGCTACCCATCTGTCGATGTCCCATGTGGTTATATAATCTTAAAAGATGGTATTTAGAATGTTATATTTTCTCCTGGCCTAGAATCAACTTTATTGTAACTCAAAAGTCAATTTTTAGCTCTACTGGCCAAATGTCTATCGTCCGTCCGTTGTCCGTTAACTTTTTGATGTCAACACTCTAGCACCTTGATTTTTCATCCGATCTTAACGAAACATTACCAGGTTATAAATATCAATGAAAGATCGGACAAATTTGATAACCAGCCAGATCGGACCAGTAACACCGGAGTTATTGCCCTTGAATTAACGAAAATTGCTACATTTTGCTTGTCAACACTCTAGTGCCTCCATTTTTCATCTGATCTTTACCAAACTCTACCAGATTATTGATATCAATGGAAGCTCGGGCGAATTTGAAAACTAGCAAGATCGGACTAGTAACACTGGCGTTCTTGCCCTTGAATTAACGAAATTGCTATATTGTCTCTTGTCAACACTAGCGCCTCCTTTTTTCATCCGATCTTTAACAAACTTTACCAGATTATTAATATCAGTGAAAGCTCAGATGTCAAAAACCAGCCAGATCGGACAAGTAACACCGAAGTTATGGCCTTTGAATGATTGAAAAATGTGTTAACACTCCAGCACTTTAATTTTTCTTCTGATCTTTACAAAACTTTACCAGATTGTTATGATAAGGCCTTCATTTTGCCATATTTCAGCAAAACTTTGCAGGGATGATCAGTACCAAGTCTAGTTATGCATATTGTCACCTTGTTCCGGTTGAATGATTTTTGGTGGAGTTATGGCCCTTTAAAGGTTTTAATACACAAACTTTGTCCGGGCTAGTTCTGCTGAACCCCTGGCCAGATTTCAACGAAACTTGATAAGGATGATCAGTATCAAGCCTAGTTGTGCATGTCATCACCATGTTCCGGTTGAATGATCTTTGGCAGAATTAAGGCCCTGTAAAGGTTTTAATGAAGAGTTATGATGGCTGTTTACAGGTTTTAATACACAAATTTTGTCCGGACTAGTTCTCCTGAACCCCTGGCTGGATTTCAGAGAAGCGTTGTCTTGTTCCGGATGAATGATTTTTGGTGGAATTACGGTCCTTAAAAAGTGTTAATACATAAGCTTTGTCCCGAATACTTCTCCTGATCCGTTGCCTGGATTTCCATGTAACTTGGTAGGAATGAACATTACCAAATCTAGTTGCACATGTCTTCGTGGTGTTCCAGTTTAGTGATTTTTGCAGTTTGATGGCCCTTTCTCCTGCAGGGGAGACATCTGTTTTTAACTAAAGACAACCCTAGTTCTAATTTAGTATGGTTATTTAGTGACTTATTATTTTGACTGCCTGCATATGCATAAAGGGGCCCCTCTACTGGCGTTCAAAGCCTATTTTTGTCTCGCCTTTTCGAAGAAAAAGAGATTTTTTCACAAACTGTATGCACTAGACCTTTCAAACTTTGCTTATAGTTGTATCATGGGTGGTACATCGCAACGTGACAAAGCAAATGTGGAAGTGACCTTGACCCTCGAAGCAAAGGGCAGATAACTTACTAATTATTAGGTTCAACTTTTGCATTTAGGTCACTTTTTCACAAACTGTATGCACTAGACCTTTCAAACTTTGCTTATAGTTGTATCTTGAGTGGTACATCGCAACGTGACAAAGCAAATGTGGAAGTGACCTTCACCATCCAAGCAAAGGGCAGATAACTTTAATTGTTACATTTACATCACTTTGTCATGAACTAGAATTATGCACTAGATGTTTTAAACCTAATTTATAGCTTAATCTTTGGAAGAAAACATATTCTATTTTGACATAGGTGTCTTGGGTAGTGCATCTTTTTGGAAGCATGGATTTCATCTATGACCTTGACCTACTTTTTTGGAGCTGATGGTTTTTAGCTGTACTGGCCAAGGGCCTTCATTTTTCATCTGATCTTTACCAAACTTTACCAGATTTTTAATATCAATGAAAGCTCGGACAAGTTGGAAAACCAGCCAGATCGGAACAGTAATAGCGGAGTTATGGCCCTTGATTTCGTTAAAAATGCTATAATTTGCCTTGTTAATGTGATAGGGCCTTCATTTTTGATCTGATCTTTACCAAACGTTACTAGATTTTTTTTATTTTTTTTTTTATTATTATTAATAAAAAAAAATTGGAATTATTTTTTTAGAATTTTATTTTTTTGGATTTTTTTATTAGCTCTACTGGCCAAGTTCGAAAACCAGCCAGATCGGACCAGTAACAGCTTGATTTATTTAAAAATGCTATATTTTGCCTCGTTAAGATGATAGTCACTCGCTTCATTGATGTTATAAGAGCCATGTTAGCAAGTAGAGCGTCCCTCTTGGGCTTCTTGTTTTGAATTTTTATTGATTTTTAAAAAAAAAAAAAAAAAAAATATATATAATTTCATATTTTTATTTTTTATTTTTAGTGTTAACGCCGTGTTAGCAGGAAGCATTGCTATGATTTCTAGTTGTGCCTGTTGCATTTTTCCAGTTCTTTGATTTTTGATGAAGTTACAGGCCCATGACATTTTTACTTTTAAATTTCTTGTCGGCGCTACTCCTAAACGCCGTGTTGGATTTCGAAGAAACTTGGCAGGAAGCTTCGGTAAGATGTCTAGTTGTGCATATTGCGCTTTTGTTCCAGTTTGCTGATTTATGACTGAGTTGTGGCCCTTTGACATTTTTACTTTAAATTTATTGTCAGCGCTACTCCTGCTAAAGGGCTTGTTGGATTTCTACAAAATTTGGCAGGAAGCCTCAGTAGGATGTCTAGCTGTGCAGAGCGTGGTATGTCAATGAAATCTTGCACAAGTTCGAAAACCAGCTTGTTAGTAAAAACAGAGTTATGGCCCTTGCTTTCTTGAAAAATGCTATATTGTATTTACTTTGTTAAATCTGTAGTTTTTTATCTGATCTTTACCATATTTGTTTAGAATGTTAATATAACCCCCCCCCCCCCCCACACACCCATTTTTATGAAATTTCATGCATAGAACCAAGTTGGACAAATTAAAAAATGCCCATGCCAGACTAGACACAGCAGACTTATTGCCCATGATTACCAGGTGAGCGATCTAAGGCCATCCTATCCCTGTTGTTTTTGTAATGTTTTAAGAGTACTGATGGGAATTTTATGTCGACAACCCTTGATATAAGAGCTGTTTTAGCCAGTAGAGCATCCACAGGCCCTCCTGGGCCTCTTGTTTTTAATAGAATGGCATTTTGTTTTTATACAACTGCACTTTCATTTAAGCATCATTGACCTTTTTATTTTTAAGTCCAGCCCTCGTTAGGCGAGACGTGTAAATCCGCGGATTTCTTGTTTCTTGTTAGGCCACGCTGCTTTTTTTTATTTTTTATGCGCCTCAAAGTTTTTGGGAAGCATATAACCTCCGCTTTGTCCATTCTTCCGTCCATCCATCTGAATATCTTATCCGGAGCATAAGTTGGAAACTACTAATGGGTTTGGAATAAAACTCCGCAAGAATGTTTGGGTGAGCATTATAGTCGCCACTTTTTCTGACCTTTTCTCCATCCAAATATTTTGTCTGGAATATAACTCGAAACCACTGATGGTTTGGAAATGAAACTTCAGTGATGGAGAGCGATGAGAGAGAGTGCAAAGTGCAAGAACCATAACTATGTCTTTATTTAAATGACAGTTATTACCTTTTGTAATTTTATACCTATAATTTTTGTCCAAAACATAATGTTAAATCTTTTTCCCTCAATGATAATTCCCACTAAACAAGTCTATTAAATAATTGTAGAATTATTCTATATTTAGAATTTTATGATTCTTGGTTTCAAGAAACTCATTACTCATTGAGAGATTCAAACATCTGTCTTAATCTGTTTCTCACAGCAACACACTGAGTTGCTTCATAATGGCATGACTGATGTCATAATACCAGGATGTGATGTCATAATACCAGAAAGAGATGTCATGATAGAAACAACCAAATGAAAATATGAATGAAGCATTTTGATTGGTTCAGTGATAGAAATTGGACCAATGAAACCAGTTAATCATTACATTCTCAGAACACATTGAGGTTTTACTTGACAGTGAGTAATGAGGTTCTTGAAATCCAGAGGCAAAATATTCTAATAATAAAATAATTCTGATATGATTTAATAGACTGTTACTAATGGGACTGGAATCAAACTTGATAGAATGAACGAGGGAAGTAATTGACAGTGCAGAGTGCAGTAACCATACATATGAGTCAGGGGCGTTCCTTGTGCTAATTTAGGTATACGCACCATCGAGTTTTGGATTCACAAATGTGCCTAACCCCTCTATACCTTCAGTTGTTATTGCATTTTTCGCATTTTTCGCCTTTTTTATTTGTTTGCTTCTTTAGTAGCCTGTACGCACGTGCGTCAGTGCGTATGCCCAGGTACGCCCCTGTGAGTGAAATCAATTGATCCGTTATTGTCATGTTGGAATTATAAACTTCATACGCATACATCTATCTTTATTCAAGGGAGAGTTATTGCCCTTTATAATTGTATACCTAAAATTTTTGTCTAGAGCATAAGGTGAAAACTACTAGTGGGACCGGAATGAAATGTCATAATACTAGAGGACAAGGAGAGGAAGTGCAGATACTATATTAACCCTTAACCTGCTACATATGTATAATGGACTGTTCTTTCGTTGAATTAAGATGATTCCATTTATGTGACAAAGGGGTGTTTTGGGAAAATGACTGATCAGCAGCTGGACATTGTAAACCCTGATCTGGGTTTACAATGGATGCAAAGGCTATTATAGTCGTGCTTATCGCGCCAAGGGTTAACATTACTGTTATTGCCCTTTGTAATTTTATACTTAAAATTCTTGTCTGATTCATAACTTAAAACAACTAATGGGACTGGAATGAATCTTCAAACAATACGAGAGAACAATGAGAGAAGGTTCAGTTTGCAAGGACCATAACTTTAATTTTAGTTTGAATAAAAACAGAATTATACCTCTTTGTACACTTACATTAATTTAATATAATAGGATTATTACTATAGTAACTTGTTCAGGAAGTTTGTATCACCTCGAGTAGGTAAATGCCAGATCGGGAGATCGCACGAGAGGCGTAGGTAAATGCCAGATCAGGATCGCACGAGAGGCATCCTTTTATTATATACCTCTTTACATATCATTAAAATAGAATACATGTATCAAAAACAACAAATTAAAATAAAATTATATAAAGTCAAATTAACTGAAAACCAACAGGAAAGACATGAAAACATGTACATTACACCCGCATGAAAACATGTACATTACATTGCAACAACTACACCTGTGTTCATTACACATCAAATTCTGGTGAATTTACCAACTGACATAATCTTAAATTAATAAACCCACAATGTTCACAAACACACAAACAAATATTCTGATAGTTCACATTTCATGTTAAAACATCCATTGTTCTTAATGTATTACTAGCTGGGAAATCCCCAACATTCCAATCTGACATTTTCCAAAATCTATTTTTAGTAGCATACTGATAACCTGTAGTGTGATAGGGTTGTTGTTGTATTCCATTGTAATAAAATGAAGGTACTATGTATATATTATTGATAGGTATATAATAAAACAAGTTATCAGACATCTCTTGTCTGGAATGTAATGGATTACCATTCTTTAATCGATATGCATCAGTATGTTATTGCTTTTGACCTTTGTCTAACAAAATCTGTCTTATAATAACAAAGAGACCTACGAAAGTTTATTATTATGACATTTTCTCTTTAACTTTATGTCCACTGATAAAACTTAATTTACTCAAAACATCCACTTTAGGGAGCATCCATCAGTTCTACTGATGTTCTTGTTTTAATACTTTGGTCACACATTTCTGGCATCTCAACTTGCCGACCACAGCTGAGACCTGAAATAGTTGTGTTAGGTTCTACTAGATCTGTCGGCTCCTGCTTGTAATTGTAGCCTCCACCACAAAAAATCGACCGTCATATATAACATTGCATTGTGTTGAAAATGACGTAAAATACCACACAAACAAAATAATTGTAGTTAAGGGTTTTAATGTCATATTAACATGATTAATATGGAAAAAATATTTTCATGTTAGACCCAACAATCATTATATGAACAGTTTAATGATGTCACTAGATACCCCTGTGTAGTTCTGGCATAATCAATGTTAAAAGAAAAAATAGAAATCACAAGATAGTAAATCCCATTGCTATTATAATTATATATTTTTCTGTATTAACAAATTAACAATCTGCATAATAAATGTTTGTTTTTTCTTTATATTTGTTATTATGATAAGATGGATCACACAAAACATGTGCATGTTGTTTATTAAAATGATATATCGGTATGATATTAATTGTCTGTTGTTTTGGTTCACAGTGAGTGTATCACCCTTCCTGGCTGGAGAGTTGATGAAGTCCCTGGGCATCACGGGGCCCTCCATCACCGTAGATACAGCCTGTAGTTCCAGTATGGCCGCCCTCAATATGGCCGTCAACGACTTGCAGTCTGAGAGGTGCACATATGCCATTGTAGCCAGTGAGTAGTCTAGGGACCGTAGTTTTCACTTTGTCATTTTTCTCACATTCATTAAAGGTCCTCATCGTGATCACTGTATTGTTTCAGGTGCTACTTGAGCGGCGGCAGAAAACAGTGATTGTGGCTCCAGCGAACAATGCTTTGTTTACAAGAGAATTTGCAGCAACTCTGCAGTTCTGCAGCTAGGTGGGAAGGTTCTGGGCCTATCCTGCATATTTTTATCTAGATGTAATTGGAGAGTGAGCCAGAAATGTTCATTCCTGATGATGTCATAACCTTTTTGTGTTGATGCGCCGTAAGAAACCCAATTCAACTCAACTCACCCACAACGTTAAATACCTTTGTTGGTTCCATAATATACCTGTCCTAAAATTGCATGGTATGGCTTTTAAATTTGTCTTTATAGATAACCATGCTAAGATTTTCAATCTGGGATGGTATGTGGTAGGTTTTACGGTCTGAAATTACTGTCAGACCGTAAAACCAACCACATAACCTTAGCATGATTATCTCGATTTTAATGCTTTTTAGCTAGACTATTCGAAGAATATTAGAGAGCTTATGTAATCACCCCGGCGTCAGAATTGATGAAGATAGTACTGCAGCTCAACAAGCCAGTGTATCCTGTATTGAAAACAGCCCTTTACCTCAAAGGTCAAGGTCATAACCAGGGCTCAAATGTCATTTGATATGTATATAAATGTAATGTTCTGTCAGCTCTCTGAAACTCTGGAATGGAATGAGATAAAATTGATTTAAATTTGATAGAATTAATTATCTCAACAATGCAGTGTGTGCCACTCAATTTGAAAATTAAAGATTGTATTATTAACCGTTAATTTTGATGTTGATGTCGCCGTCTTGGACGATGTCGTTGATTAAATAACAACAAAAAACATCAACAGTTAACGTTTTCTATAGCATCAACTATTTATATTAAGGAAACATATTCCATATGATATAATAATTAGTTAAAACACGGAAGTGACGAGAATTTTGATTAGTAATTAATTGATTACCGGCCGACGTCATAAATTGTTACTTTATGACGTTGTCGTCTAAAAGGGACGTCTTCGCGTGTTTCGGCTCATATATATATATATATATATATATATTTTTTTTACGTATTTCTGTGTTGTTTTGGTCAATTCTTACACATATATGCTGCCCCCTCCCCCACCCCCACCCCACCACCCCCTCCCACACTTGAAATTGCTTTTGTCAATTCTTACACATGTTGCCCCCTCCCCCACTGCCTCCCCTACCCCGTTGCCCACCACACACTCGAAACTAGAATATTTTTTTTTTTTTTTTTTTTTTTTACATATTTCTGTGTTGTTTTTGTCAATTCTTACACATACTTATCATGCCCCCCCCCCCCCACCCCACCCCCTCCACTCCCCCACACTCGAAATATTTTGTTTTTGTTTTTGTTTAACCATATTTCTGTGGTGTTTTGGTCCATTCTTACATAGCTTTTTACACATGTATGTTGTCCTCCCCACCCACCGCCTCTCCCCCATCCCTACTCAAAACTCAATACTTTTTTTTTTTTTTACATATTTTTGTATTTTGGTGAATTCTTACACATATATGTTGCCCTCACCACCCCCACTACCCCCAACACCTAACCCCGCCTGTCCCCGCTCCCTCACCCCCACTCAAAACTCGATTTTTAGCTCTACTGCCCAACGGCCAGCAGAGCTTATGGGAAGGTGTGTTGTCTGTCGTCCGTCGTCCGTCTGTCTGTCAGTCGTCTGTCTGTCGTCCGTTAACTTTTCTTCAAACGACTTCTCCTCAGAAACCGCTTGGCTAATTTTAACCAAACTTCACATGGATGATCCTTAGATGAATGCTTTTTAGATTTGTTAAAATTAGGTCAGCGCTACATCCAAGATGGCTGCCATTACCATATATGGTCGAAACCTTAAAAAGTCTTCTTCTCCAGAACCGCTGAACAGATTTCAACAATTGCTTTTTTAAATGATCGCCAACGCCTAGACTATCAAATTTGTTCAAATAAAGTCCCCGGGGTCAAAAATGGCTGTGCCCCGGGGGTCCAAAGTTTGTATATTGAGGTTTTGCATGTTTTTCAGAAACCACAAGGCACAGAGCTCTCATGTATTACATGTAGCATCAGCTTATGGTCCTCTACTAAGTTTGTTCAAATGGTGACCCTGGGGTCAAATTTGTCCCTGCCCTGGGGGGTCACAGTTTTACATAGACTTATATAGGATTTTTTTTTAAAAAATCTTCTTCTAGGAAACTACAACAGCCAGAGGTTTGATATTTTGCATTTACTATAAGCTTATGGTCCTCTACTAAGTTTGTTCAAATGGTGACCCTGGGGTCAAATTTGTCCCTGCCCTGGGGGGTCACAGTTTTACATAGACTTATATAGGATTTTTTTTTAAAAAATCTTCTTCTAGGAAACTACAACAGCCAGAGGTTTGATATTTTGCATTTACTATAAGCTTATGGTCCTCTACTAAGTTTGTTCAAATGGTGACCCTGGGGTCAAATTTGTCCCTGCCCTGGGGGGTCACAGTTTTACATAGACTTATATAGGATTTTTTTTTAAAAAATCTTCTTCTCGGAAACTGCAAGAGCCAGAGGTTTAATATTTTGCATTTGCTATAAGCTTGTGATCCTCTACCAAGTTTGATCAAATGGTGACCCAGGGGTCACATTTGGCCCCACCCCGGGGGTCACAGTTTTACATAGGCTTGTATAGGGAAAGACTGAAAAAAATCTTCTCTGGAACCACATGGCACAGAGCACTCATGTATTACATGTAGCATCAGCTTATGGTCCTCCATTAAGTTTGTTCAAATGGTGACCCTGGTGTCAAATTTGTCCCCGCCCCGAGGGTCACAGTTTTACATAGACTTATATAGGATTTTTTTTTTAAAAATCTTCTTTTCGGAATCTACAAGAGCCAGAGGTTTGATACTTTACATTTACTATAAGCTTATGGTCCTTTACCAAGTTTGTTCAAATGTTGACCCTGGGGTCACATTTGGCCCTGCCCCAAGGGTCACATGTTTTACATAGACATGTATAGGGAAAAACTTAAAAAATCTTCTTCTCCGAAACTGCAAGAGCCAGAGGTTTAATATTTTGCTGTTGCTATAAGCTTATGGTCCTTTACCAATTTTGTTCGAACGGTGACCCTGGGGTCACATCTGGCCCATCCCAGGGGGTCACAGTTTTACATAAATGCTTGTATAGGGAAAAAATGAAAAAAATCTTCTTCTCTGGAACTGCAAGAGCCAGAGGTTTAATATTTTGCATTTGCTATAAACTTATGGTCTTTTAACCAATTTGTTCAAATGGTGACCAATTGGTCTCATTTGTCCCCACCCTGTGGGTCACAGTTTTACTTCTTCTTCTTCTCTTGAACCACAAGGCACAGAGCTCTCATGTATTACATGTAGCATCAGCTTATGGTCCTCTACCAAGTTTGTTCAAATGGTGACCCTGGTGTCAAATTTGGACGTGGCCCGGGGTAACAGTTTTTTAAAAAAAATATTTTTTTTATCTCTACTGGCCAAGGGCCAGCAGAGCTTATGGGATGGTGAGTTGTCCGTCTTCCGTCGTCCGTCCGTCGTCCGTCGTCCGTCCGTTGTCCGTTAACTTTTCTTCAAACGACTTCTCCTCAGAAACCGCTTGGCTAATTTTAACCAAACTTCACATGGATGATCCTTAGATGAATGCTTTTTAGATTTGTTAAAATTAGGTCAGCGCTACATTCAAGATGGCTGCCATTACCATATATGGTCGAAACCCTAAAAAATCTTTTACTCCAGAACCGCTGGACAGATTTCAACAGTTTTTCTTTTAAAATGATCGCCAACGCCTAGACTATCAAGTTTGTTCAAATAAAGTCCCCGGGGTCAAAAATGGCCATGCCCCGGGGGGGCCAAAATTTGTATATTGAGGTTTTGCATGTTTTCCATATAGACATATTGGAAAAAACTTTAAAAAAATCTTCTTCTCTGAAACCACAAGGCACAGAGCTCTCATGTATTTCTTTTAGCATCAGCTTATGGTCCTCAACTAAGTTTGTTCAAACCGTGACCCTGGGGTCAAATTTGTCCCCTCCACGGGGGTCACAGTTTTACATAGACTTAAATAGTTTGTTTTTTTTAAAAATCTTCTTCTCGGAAACTACAACAGCCAGAGGTTTGATATTTTGCATTTACTATAAGCTTATGGTCCTTTACCAATTTTTTTCAAATGGTGACCCTAGGGTCACATTTGGCCCCGCCCCAAGGGTCACATGTTTTATATGGACATGTATAGGGAAATAGTTAAAAAGTCTTCTTCTCTGAAACTGCAAGAGCCAGAGGTTTAATATTTTGCATTTGCTATAAGCTTGTGATCCTCTACCAAGTTTGTTCAAATGTTGACCCAGGGGTCACATTTGGCCCCACCCGGGGGTCACAGTTTTACATAGGCTTGTATAGGGAAAATCTGAAAAAAATCTTCTTCTCTGGAACCACAGAGCTCTCATGTATTACATGTAGCATCAGCTTATGGTCCTCTACTCAGTTTGTTCAAATGGTGACCCTGGGGTCAAATTTGTCCCCGCCCTGAGGGTCACAGTTTTACATAGACTTATATAGGATTTTTTTTTTAAAAATCTTCTTCTCGGAAACTACAAGAGCCAGAGGTTTGATATTTTACATTTATTATAAGCTTATGTTCCTTTACCAAGTTTGTTTAAATGGTGGCCCTGGGGTCACATTTGGCCCCGCCCCAAGGATCACATGTTTTACATAGACATGTATAGGGAAAAACTTGAAAAATCTTCTCTGAAACTGCAAGAGCCAGAGGTTTAATATTTTGCTGTTGCTATACGCTTATGGACCTTTACCAATTTTGTTCAAATGGTGACCCTGGGGTCACATCTGGCCCTTTTTTATTTCTTGATTTAATTTTTTTTTTTTTTTTTTTTTTTTAATTATTTTATTTTTTAATTTTTTTTTTTAATTTTTTTTATTTGTTTTAATTTTTTTTGAATTTTTGAATTTTTTAATTTTTTTTTGAATTTTTTTTGAATTTTTTTTTTTATTATCTCTACTGGCCAACTTGGAAAACCAGGCAGATCGGACCAGTAATGGTGGAGTTATGGCTCTTGATATAGTTAAAAATGCTATATTTTGCCTCTTTAAGACGATAGTCACTCGCTTCATTGATGTCATAAGAGCCATATTAGCCAGTAGAGCATCCACAGGCCCTCTTGGGCCTCTTGTTTTAAAAAATGTTTACATATTTCTGTATAGTTTTGGTCAGTTCTTACACATAGCTGTGTTGCGCCCCCAACCCCCACCCCACATTGTTTTAGCCTTGTTTTCTGATGGTATATACTAGCTATATAATTTATTATTCTCTGAAAAATCGAATAGTCGAGCTGCGCTGTTCTCCGACAGCTCTTGTTGTAAATATACCCTCAGTACAGTTTTATCAATAAAATTGCAAATTTCAATCAAAATAGCCTATATGCTGAAAATTTAATATTCTGATGTTTTATGGGGATTTGTTTTGATTTTGGTAATTTATTCTAATCAGAATCTATCTTACAATCTGACTGTATGCCCTAATAGACCCTATACTTTTTTCAACCAATCAAACGCCCCAAAACAATAGTGGTTACCGTATCTGACCTAAAAGAAAATGGTGTTTCAATTAAATGGCTCATCCATATATAATGATGAAAAACATAAAATAACATGTAAGGACTAAGGTGTGTCTGTGAGAATTTTAAGTTGTTGAGGGCTGTTTGGAATGACAGGAAGATGTAGATCCTGGTTTTATCTGACTTTAAAAGACTTCCAGACCTTGCAGAGTGAAGGCCAGCAGGCAGATGTGCGACTTATGAAATTAATCAATACTGAGATAGAATCCGTCTTTTTGGAGTGTTTTTTGTTTATGTCTATTGTTTCCTTCGTTACTTATATTTTGTTTAGTTTAAATCCCTTTATTCTGAGGTTTATATTTTGAAAACTAGCCAGACTACCAAAATCTGTGCAGGACTACTTGATTTTGAAAGTTGGTAGTCCTGTGGTCACTACTTGGGGAAAAAGTTGGTGTCAAACCCTGATCAATGAAGTTACAATCCATGTGAGGTCTAAAATGTGACATCATGGCTTCTCATGTAAGTTAGAGATGTCTAACACGTGGAAAACATTTCATATGTCAACTGAGAGAAGTTTTTTGCCTATTTCTGAATTTCTGAATTGATCATTTTAAACTTGTTTTGTTGAAATCTAGCTAGGCATCAGACTAATAAACATAAAATCCTGGGAAAAACACGAAAGATCAGGAGTTTTTCAAGGCTGTCATATGTAACTATTACCAGTGCCCTTGACATGACCTCAGTAGCACTAAAGAAAGAAAGTACTTTTATTTTTATTTTCATTTTGACAATTAAGTAGCCTTGACAGTAGGAAACCATTAATATGTGCTTTCAAGGTTGATAAGCTGTATTAGACATGGTTTTGATCGCTCTAAACAAAATCATCTGCTGTTCTCGTGCAGTTTGGGTGATTCTTGCATGCCGGATCATGCTATCCACGTTTTACATGGGTGATGGAAAGTCTTATCTTATGGGTAAAGATAAGTCGCGCTCTCACCAACATCCGATATTCAGGAAAACATGTAAAACGTTAGTAGCTGGCGGCGTCAATGCACAACATGTCTCTGTTTTCATTTATAACCACCGTACAAATGCTTAGCTTTATGTAAGCAATATACCATGACAATTAAGTTGATTTCTGGAAACCCCACTAGGCACATCACTTCATGTAAGTATGGTGTAAAACGCGGATTCTTTTCACCATTCCGAATAGTTTTATGGTCCTGTTAATATCATTAAAACAATGGCATTTCTTTCATTTTAAATTCGTTTTTTCACCCATTAGAATTTATAAAAAAAAAAGTAGTAAAGTTTGCTTACTGCCGGCATTAATTATTTACATAATTCACTTTGAATTGACCCATATTCTAAAAAATTCTGTTTGTGTTTTTATTAATTAAATGGATGTCTATGTAAATACGTATTCTATTCTATTTATGATGCAATGTGTCTGGTTTTATGAACAGCAATAACTATTTTAAAATATTTTCATTTATCCTCTGCTGTACTTTTAAATTAAATTATGAAGCTGTAACATTTCCCCCAACAACAACGGATCAACAAAATATGCCGCTGCTGTTCTTTATTCTTTTAAACAAGTTTTATATACCCCTCGTTTTGTTTTTAGCTCTACTGATCAAAGAGCTTATGCCCTGGTGCGGTGTCCGTCTGTAAACTTTTTTTGTAGTGACTACTGGATGGATTTTCGTGAAACTACAGGAATGTTGCCCATGATGTCTAGTTGATGTCTAGTTGATCCTAGCAAAAATTCATGTTGATGTGAAATCCAAGATGACTGCCAAAGCTAAAAATAGATTTTTAAGAAACAAGTTTGTAGCGACTACTTCTTGAAAACTAAGTGATATTGATCTGGGATGATCAGCATGACATGGTGTTGGTTCTTATTGAAAATCGTTTTGATTCAACGTTAAACATGGCTGCAGCTGAGTCATCTTTGTTTACATGGAGTTTTATAGTAAAAACTCAGATCGGTAGGTAATCCAAGATGGCTGCCACGGCTAAAATAGATTTTAAAAATGTGACTGGCGACTACTTCTCAAAAGACGTAAGTGATATTGATTTGGAACCTTTACCAAAATGACATGTAGTTGGTCCGAACCAAGAGTCATTTTGATTCAATGTCAAACATTGCCACCAGCGGCCGTCTTTGTTTACATAGAGTTATATAGGAAAAACTTGTGGCGACTGTTCCTCTGAAACTACTTGATGGATTTTCATGAAGCTTCACAGGAATGTTGCTCTTGATGTCTAGTTGATCCTAGCAAAAATTCAGGTCATTTAAGATGGCCGGCAGATTTTTAAAAAACAAGTTTGAAGCGACTAATTCTTGAAAACTATAAGTGATATTGATATGGAACTTTTTCTAAAATGATCAGCATGACATGATGTTGGTCCTTGTTGAAAATCATTTGATTCAACGTTAAACATGGCTGCCAGTGGTCATCTTTGTTAACAAGAGTTATTAGCTCTACTGATCAGAGATCAGCAGAGCTTATGTCGTGGTGCGGCGTCCGTCCGTCTGTCCGTCCGTTAACTTTTATTTGTATCGACTACTCCTCTGAAACTACTTGATGGATATTCATAAAACTTTACAGAAATGTTGCCCATGAAGTCTAGTTGATCCTAGCAAAAATTCATGTTGATGTGAAATCCAAGATGGCCACCAAAGCTAAAAATAGATTTTTAAAATACAAGTTTGTAGCGACTACTTCTTGAAAACTATAAGTGATATTGATATGGGACATTTTCTAAAATGATCAGCATGACATGATGTTGGTCCTTGTCGAAAATCGTTTTGATTCGACGTTAAACATGGCTGCCAGTGGCCATCTTTGTTTACATAGAGTTATATAATGAAAACTTGTAGCGACTACTCCTCTGAAACTACTTGACAGATTTTCATGAAACTTCACAGGAATATTGCTCTTGATGTCTAATTGATCCTAGCAAAATTTCAGGTTGGCCGGAAATTCAAGATGGCCACCACGGCTAAAAATAGATTTTTAAAAAATAAGTTTGTAGTGACTACTTCTTGAAAACTATAAGAGATATTGATATGGGACTTTTTCTAAAATGATCAGCATGACATGATGGTTATCCGAGTTGAACATTATTTTGATTCGACGTTAAACATGGCTGCCAGTGGCCATCTTTGTTTACTTAGAGTTATATAATGAAAACTTGTAGCGACTACTCCTCTGAAACTACTTGACGGATTTTCATGAAAATTCACAGGAATGTTGCTCTTGATGTCTAATTGATTGATCCTAGCAAAATTTCAGGTCGGCCGGAAATTCAAGATGGCCGCCACGGCTAAAAATAGATTTTTAAAAAACAAGTTTGTAGCGACTACTTCTTGAAAACTATAAGAGATATTGATATGGGACTTTTTCTAAAATGATCAGCATGACATGAGGTTGGTCCTTGTCGAAAATCGTTTTGATTCAATGTTAAACATGGCTGCCAGCGGCCATCTTTGTTTACATAGAGTTATATAATGAAAACTTGTAGCGACTACTCCTCTGAAACTACTTGACAGATTTTCATGAAACTTCACAGGAATATTGCTCTTGATGTCTAATTGATCCTAGCAAAATTTCAGGTTGGCCGGAAATTCAAGATGGCCACCACGGCTAAAAATAGATTTTTAAAAAATAAGTTTGTAGTGACTACTTCTTGAAAACTATAAGAGATATTGATATGGGACTTTTTCTAAAATGATCAGCATGACATAATGGTTATCCGAGTTGAACATTATTTTGATTCGACGTTAAACATGGCTGCCAGTGGCCATCTTTGTTTACATAGAGTTATATAATGTAAACTTGTAGCGACTATTCCTCTGAAACTACTTGACGGATTTTCATGAAACTTCACACAAATGTTGCTCTTGATGTCTAATTGATCTAAGCAAAATTTCAGGTCGGCCGGAAATTCAAGATGGCCGCCATGGCTAAAAATAGATTTTTAAAAAATAAATTTGTAGCAACTACTTCTTGAAAACTATAAAAGATATTGATATGGGACTTTTTCTAAAATGATCAGCATGACATGATGGTTATCCGAGTCGAACATTATTTTGATTCAATGTTAAACATGGCTGTCAGCGGCCATCTTTGTTTACATAGAGTTATATAATGAAAACTTGTAGCGACTACTCCTCTGAAACTACTTGACGGATTTTCATGAAACTTTACAGGAATATTGCTCTTGATGTCTAATTGATCCTAGCAAAATTTCAGGTCGGCCTGAAATTCAAGATGGCCACCATGGCTAAAAATAGATTTTCAAAAAACAAGTTTGTAGCGACTACTTCCTGAAATCAAAATCAATCAGAAGAGCTTCAAGGTCATTGACCTCTTGTATAGTAAAACCTTGTAGCGACTACTCCTCTGAAACTACTTGACAGATTTTCATGAAACTTCACAGGAATGTTCCACTTAATGTCTTGTTGATCCTTGCAAAATTTCAGGTTGGCCGCCACGGCTATAAATATATTACAAAAGAAACAAGTTTGTAAAAAACCTATTTAGAAAACTATAAGTGTTATTGAGATGGGACTTTTTCTAAAATGATCAACATGACATGTTGTTGATCCTTGTTGAAAATCGTTTTGATTCAACGTTAAACATAGCTGCCAGCGGCCATCTTTGTTAACATAGTGTTATTTAGTAAAAACTTGTAGCAACTACTCCTCTGTAACTGCTCGACGGAGTTTCATGAAACTTCACAGGAATGTTGCTCTTGATGTCTAAAGGATCCTAGCAAAATTTCAGGCCGGCCGGCTAAACATAGATTTTCAAAATATAAGTTTGTAGCGACTACTTCTTGAAAACTATTAAGTGTAATTGATATGGGATTTTTTCTAAAATGATCAGTATGACATGATGTCATAAATTATTTTGATTTGACGTTAAACATGGTCGCCAGCGGCCATCTTCGTTTACATAGAGTTATATAATGAAAACTTGTAGCGACTACGCTGAAGCTACTTGACGGATTTTCATGAAACTTCATAGGAATGCTGATCTAGCTATCAAAAACCTATCAGTAGAGCTTCAAGGTCATTGTCCTCTTGTTCATATAAACATATAGGAAAAATCTTTACAAAATCTTCTAAAACCACAAGTCACAGAGCTCTCATATTACAGGTTTACCACCACCAATTACATGTAAACCTCTGAGGTGTAGTCGAATGTAGTTCCTATAATAAAAAGTAATCCCTCCTTTTTCGATGGAAATGGGCATTATAAGTAGGGAAAAACTGCCCATTTCTATTCGATTTTGTGGTTATGATATTTATAAGAAGCGTATTAATAGGTTTTACTGGATCACTGATGAACATTTTCGAAATTTCGACTCTATGCTTACACTTTGTGAGCAATGAAAACAGTCAATCAATAAAAACAGCTGTACCCTTGACCTGTTTAGTAAACAAACAAGAACTTTCTTACATGTCTTGTGACCCCACGTTTTCTGGTGATTTTTCAAGTGGAAAAATAGTTTTCTATATGAACATTACACTGCTGCATTATCCATACTCGAGTTGAATTTGCAGCAAATCATTAATATGTGACACTTTAACATTGGTGTCTATGGGGAAAATAATTAGTGCTTTCATACCTACATGTACAGTACAGCTCACGCGAAACACACACTTCACTCGATTCGCCGAGTTTGGTCGTATCGAGTTTCGCGCGTATCTACGCGGAGTCAGTGTTTGTCCTCGGCGAATTCACGCGGCGAAAGTACGCTATTGCCGAGTGATAGTCACTCCGAGTCACTCCGCGTAGAATTCAATTAAGCAAAAGTGCACACCTGTGAACTCCGCATGCCTCGGCGTGAAGGATGCTGCGTATCGCGGCGTAAAATTTAATTAACTGTAATTTTCCTTCGACGTCGGCCTTTTTTTTTTAGAATCTAATAGAATATTTCCAATCACGGGCCACCAAGTACACGTATGTAATGTAATAAATATAGGCACGCACACACAACAAATGCTTGATTGTGACGAGGAGTATTAATCAAATTATGAAGCAACGTTATATTGATAAAAACAAGTAGAGGTCTACCAATTACATGCACAAGATGTTTAAACCTTTAAAATGACCTTGCTGTTTAATTGAATTAAATTGGAATTTATAGTCACACCGACTATATATATATATTCCAATTTAATTCAATTAAAATACGTAATTAAGATAATGTAAACTGTTTTACACTTAAATTGCCCAACCATTTGTATTTCACCAAAAGCCTTGAAATTAACGTAGTTATCGGAATTGGCAATTCGGTGCAATATTGCTCTCTAAACATATTAAAACCTTTTTTTCAGGTAGAAGTTTGATCAGCAAATAGATTTATATCGGTGCACAAGTTCGTACATGTATCTGTTGATTATGTGCAGAATAGTACCAAAGATAACGAAAAGCAAGTGAAATCAGATTAATTCCATTTCCTATTGTATACCCGCGTGCCCGAACCCATCATTGTATGACTGTACGTTTATAATTTAATAAAAACATAGAAAGGTTGTTTGATGTTTAGTTTTCAGGCAAGTATATGTGGTATTGTTACGCCGACGACTCACTACTACATATCTTTAGTACCGACATATTTTGCAAAGTGGATTTTTTTTTTTTAACTATTAATTGAAACTGTAAAACAATGACCCACTGTAAAACAATGACCCCCACACCGTAATCTAATTTCTTCGCAGGTGAATATCATGAAGGTGAGAAAAAACTTATTCTATTTTTCAATGACATGCTAGATCATTATTGAATTGACTGTATGAGGCCTATTATGAAATATTAAGTGCATGTATACGTTTGAAGTTATTAAACTGAGAAGATGTGTTTGATATATCAAAGCATTTTTTGAAGTCGACTTCCTGCACAATTATCACCTATTAATCCGTATTTTCTTCTAATTTCTTAGAGTAGAGACAATGATCACAAAGGTGAGAAAAACACGTCTTTTTCAATGACATATTAGATTTTTTATTAAATTGCCTGTACGCAGCTTGTTATGAAATATTAAGTATATGTTTGAAGTCATTAAACTGAGAAGATGTGTTTGCCATATCAAAGCATTTTTTTAAATTGACTTTCTGCACAAAATGTATCCCCTATTGTTATACCATGCAGCATCTTATGCGATTTACAAAAGTAATTAAATTGGTCTAAAGACATCGCCCTGGCGAATTCCTCTATTCACAAATTAAATCTAGTTTTAGTCGGAGTGTGACTTTTTTTTTTACAATTGTGTCTACCTGCATCTATTGTTTTTTTTTCTTATCGATGTTTAATAATGATCTTACACGAGTGCCTGATTAATACTGAATTGATCATTAAGTTATATCAACCAACATCTTACGCGATTTACATATTCCAAAAGTAATTAAATAGGTCTAAAGACATCGCCCTGGCGAATTCCCTTATTCACAAATATAACGAAAGTAAAAGTGAAATAAGCCTGAATATTTTTTACATGTAACTTGCAGTTGAATATGTCTATACACTTTTGAAAATTTGCAGACCAACACATCATTTGGAGACGCTTGTTGCAGTACATAAATACAAGTGACTGATGACAGTGAAAACTTAATAAAAAAAGTGTTGATGTGGTAATGATACATGTAATTGTGCAACTATATCCATTTGCTGATGTGTGTACCTTTTCTACTTACATGTCAGCTGTTTATAAACATGAACAATAACATATTTTCTTGTTAGAAGTTTTAAAATGGAATACTTCTCCCTCTGTAGTCATTACCAAACACAAATGCAAACAACTTTGCCGTTTATCAAGTTCGGTTGAAAAATATTATTTTTTAAGAACATGCTTGTATATTAAAAATGAGGACTCTGTGTTTTTTTGTTTCTTATTAATTCACAATAGTTTAGTGTTTTTCTTATTATTTCACAATAGTTTAGTGTTTGTTAGCAGATGTTAATATGTAACTGAGTGATCACAAACCAAGAATGATGTAGATGTTGTGATATATCGACTAGACTACACCATATGAATCGGAAGGAATGAGTTATGCTCCCAAAACTAGTTTCGAGTTTGGGATGACAGTAGGGTGTGTGAGGTTTGGTGCACCCTAGAACCTGGTTTAAACCCCAGTCTTTTTTGCCACTGACCGTTTGAAGACGACAGCCCTATTGTCAACCTTTTTTTGTGTGTTTTGACGTCATATTCCTTATTAACATTTCCATTCATGTTTGTCGTTTTGCGTGCTTTAGAGTTAAACTGTATTCTGGGGAAGCTGCTTTTCCTGTTCGACTTTTATACTTTTTTAAGTGTTTCTACGACCAAACTTCTGTTAACAATAATGAATGCCCTGGTTACTAGGTTAAAGGATAATTTTACATCATTTTTATAAATAGATAGCCTACTGCAGTATGGCAGTGATGGTTTAAATATTTCATTATGTATTATTATTGGTGCGACGGATTGCGGCAGGTGCTGTTCATAAACATGATAAAAAACACACCATACTTTTGAACATTTTCATGTCAAGGAAATTGTCAATGGACAGACTAAATTCATAATATGTTTTTTTTTCCAAATAACTTGTAATTAAGGAATTATAAAGCCAGTATCAACTTTTTTTGTTGATCAACCCTCGTATTTGACAAAATCAGCAAATATTTTTATAAAGTCGGTCTTAAAACATCTTTAGAAGACAATCAGGCACCAAACGAAATATGTATTTACATACATGTATATACTGTACTTTACTCAGTATACATATTACATAACATATTTTATTTATCCCAAGAGAATACCACGATACGTCCCTAATTATCTATACTAGTGTAATGGAAGCGTGATATAACCTGGTTACAGCGACATGTACATGTAGAGTACATGTTTACAGTATCGTAACTCTGCTCAATACACATGCTCAATACACATGAATACACCTGATTCAGAGTCCTGACCATGGCAACGCGCTTGACAACGTTTAAGACAATGTGTGCTAAGAAATAGAGTGTGTATTTAAGTTTTGTGTTTGGAAGCTAGCATTGGTTGCCGTTACAGATTAAAAATAAATATTTATTTCGTCCTCATGACAGTTGTGTTTAATTGCATTTGAGAGTACAGCAGCACAAACGTCAACAAAAAGGTAACTTTATTACTTTCACGCAGTGTACATTTACAACAAACATAAAAATAAAACACGTAGATCTTTGCATAATAATAGATCTATTACCTGTACGAATGCCGTTCATCATTGTTTCAGACATAAACATTCAAGTCCGATAAAAAGGTCAATTACCTGAATAATTGACTCGCCGAGTTCGTCTACGCAGAGCATCTTGGCGAAGTTACGCTAGTCGCTCGTTCAAGTCTGCTAAAAAGGTAATTTACCTGTATAATTGACGACTCGGCCGCCGAGTTCGTCTACGCGGAGTATCTCGGCGAAGTTACGCTAGTCGTTCGTCACGTAGCTGATTTCCACTCGGCGTAGTTTTTATCGTCCAAACTCCGCATAATTACGCGATTTCTGAATTCCTCACTCGGTGTGAAAGAGTAAAGTGTGTGTTTCGCGTGAGCTGTACTGTAGCATCAGCTTGTGGTCTTCTATTTGTTCAAATGGTGACCCTGGGGTCTAATTTGGCCCAGCCCCGGGGTCGCAGTTTAACAAAGAGGGGGGGGGGGAAAAATAAATATATTCTTCTCTGAAACTACATCACATTAATATTTTGCATTGACTAAGATTATGGTCCTTTATCAAGTTTGTTCAAATGGTGACCCTGGGGTCACATTTGACCCCGCTCTAGTGGTCACATGTTTTACATAGACTTGTATAGGGAAAAACTTAACAAGCCTTCTTCTCTGGAACTGCAAGAGCCAGATGTTTAATATTTTGCATTTGCTATAAACTCATGGTCCTCTACCAAGTTCATTGAATTGAATTAAATTGAATTGGATTTTATAGTCGCACCAACAGCTAAGGTCATATGGCGACTTTCCAGCTTACACTGGTGGAGGAAGACCCCAGGTGCCCCTCCGGGCAATTTTCGTGCACGGGCGGGCACCTGGGTAGAACCACCGACGTTCCGCAAGCCAGCTGGATAGCTTCCTCACATAAAGATTCCTAGGCCCCTGAGGGATCGAACCTACAGCGGTGAGGGGCAAGTGATTGCAAGTCAGAGACTCTAACCACTCGGCCACGGACGCCCCACAAGTTCATTCAAATGGTGACACTGGTGTCAAATTTGAACCCGCTCCTGGGTTGCATGTCAAACTTTGAGAGTTTATATTTACGAAAGTTTGATATGTTATAAAAGCTAGTTAAACTTGAGCCAAATACATCCCTCCCTCTATATCTTGGTAACTGAAGACACTTTATAAACAAGAGACCCAAGAGGGCCTGTGGACGCTCTACTGGCTAACATGGCTCTTATAACATCAAAGAAGCGAGAGAGACTGCCATTTACGTTTTTTTGAAAGTTTTGGGCAAAATACAGCTTATCAACGAAATGAAGGGCCATAACTAAAGAATCTGGTAAAGTTTGGTAAAGATCAGCTGAAAAATGAAGGCCCTACCATATTAACGAGGCAAAATATAGCATTTTTAACTAAATCAAGAGCCATAACTCCGCTTTACTGGTCCGATCTGTCTGGTTTTCGAACTTGACCGAGCTTTTACAAATCTTTGACATTAACAATCTGATAAAGTTTGGTAAAGATCGGATAAAAAATAAAGTCTTAACGAGGCAAAATATAGCATTTTGAACAAAATCAAGTGTCATAACTCTGCTGTTACTGGTCCGATATGGATGGTTTTCATTCATCGGATGAAGAATGAAGCCCCTATCATCTTAACGAGGCAAAATAAAGCATTTTAAACTAAATCAAGTGCAATAACTCCGCCGTTAATGATCTAGCTGGTTTTCGAACTTGTCCAAGCTTTCATTGATATTAACAATCTGTGCAAGTCTGGTAAAGATCAAATAATAAATGAAGGTGCTAGAGTGTTCACAAGGCTTAATATGGCATTTTTCAGCAAAACAAGGGCCATAACTCCGTTGAAATTATTTCGATCTTGCCGGTTTTCAAACTTATTTGAGCTTTCATTGATATAAAGACACTTGCAAAGTTAAGTAAAGATTCGATTAATATTGAAGGCCCTAGAGTGTTCACAAGGCAGAAAATAGCACTTTCCAGAAAAAGCAAGGGCCATACTCTGATGTTACTGATCCGATTTAGCTGGTTTTCAAACTTGTTTGAGCTTTCATTGATATTAACAGTCTGTGCAAGTTTGGTAAAGATCAAATAATAAATGAAGGTGCTAGAATGTTCACAAGGCAGAAAATGGCATTTTTCAGAAAAAACAAGGGCCATAACTCTGGTGTTACTGACCCAATTCAGCTGATTTTCAAACTTGTCCAAGCTATAATTGGTATTAACAATCTGTGTAAGTTTGGTAACAATCAAATAATAAATGAAGGTGCTAGAGCATTCACAAGGCAGAAAATAGCAATTTTCAGAAAAAACAAGGGTCATAACTCCGGTGTTACTGATCCGATTTGGCTGGTTTTCGGACTTGTCCGAGCTTTTATTGATATAACAATCTGTGCAAGTTTGGTAAAGATCGAATAATAAGTGAAGGTGCTAGAGTGTTCACAAGGCTTAATATGGCATTTTTCAGCAAAACAAGGGCCATAACTCCGGTGAAATTATTCCGATCTGGCTGGTTTTCGATCTTTTCCGAGCTTTCATTGATATTAACAACCTGTTAAAGTTTGGTAAAGATCGAATGAAAAGTGAAGGCCCTAGTGTTCACAAGACAAAAGTTAACGACGGAGCTAAAAACTAGTTTGATACTGCCATATCTGACCGACAATCCTGCTATCACCCCACCCCACCCCGACTTCCTGCCACGCCCCACGTATAATCATTTGTATGTTAGCCACTATGTGGTTTACAGGGTACACATCCATCTTTCTCAATAAACACATGAACTTTTATTACAAAAATTATGCCTACGATTTATTTTGCAATTAGCAAAACACGGTTCGGTTTTATTTCCAGCTACTCGTACCCAGCATTTTGCTTGAACCTGAAACAATTCCAATGTATCTTGAATATATTCATGTCTAGTAAATATCTTCGTAGTTCAATGATGTTCTTGAATTGACCAAAACTGTGATGTCTGTAGTATTAATAGCTCCTCTGCAGGATTAGTTGACACATTTTTAAGCGCAAGAATAATCTGATTTTGTTCATGCATTCAATTTTCCTTGTAGGTGGTATTTACTGATTTGGTATGCTCGATAAAGCTCTCCGATATCGCACTGCTGAGTTTGACATGAACTAAAAAATTTAAAACAGAAATTATAGTCACACTTTTTTCTGTTTGAAAGATTTAATTGTGTAGCTGAATTCATCTCGGAATCCTCTGTGAGACATGCAAAGAAGTTATGGTTTTGTCTTGAACAAACATTTCTCATTGATGCATCTATGCCACCTCTTTCTTATCGATATTGAAATGCTACTAGAATTGTCAAGGAATCAATCTCCTTCCAGTTCCATAAATATATCCTCTATATTGTTATTTGGATGAATAATGATTGGTATTCCTTCGAATCAAATTGATGTTGATCCCACTTTCATTTCATAGTCACTACATTGAATCCCAAACTGTTCAACAAGGCTACATATGTTTGTAACTGAAGCCATTCATCTCCTTAAATAGATAGATCTCTGTCAATCCTACTTTCCAACCATCCTTGCTTGAGTTTTGTTTTGTTCATTAACCTCGTTAATAGATTGCTGAAATCATATTCTTCACATATGCTCTGAAAACTACCCTTTATGAATTAAGCTGCCCTCACTGGACACTAAGTCTTGCCGATCAATCAAACGATTTGG
Organism: Cyrtodaria siliqua; assembly: GCA_037043455.1. NCBI lineage: Eukaryota > Metazoa > Mollusca > Bivalvia > Adapedonta > Hiatellidae > Cyrtodaria > Cyrtodaria siliqua. Next base: position 10,828 of record JAWPHD010008648.1, on the reverse strand, counting down.
AAGCCATCTCGTATGACCAAGGGCAAACACGTAGAGGATACGTTGTGAAATAAACTTTTTGTATAACTGAACGTTTTTCTATTAACGAGCGCACCAAGTCCAGAATAAGTAATTCAAAATTCAGGACCCGATTCCATAACTGAAACTGTGGAACTTCTTTAAATGATATCAATTAAACTTTTCATGGCCAGCGATTCGATTGGCATACCCATTTTCCTTCAGCTTGTAAAAGCTACATTCTCTTAAAATTGTCTTTGAAACATTTGAAATAGATATAAATGATTCGGACGTATCGTTTGATTTGATAGGAGCTTTAGGCGGACAGTTATACAGCCATTATATTTCAGTACATTCCATAGTACCTTCAAAATTACAATTATATTAATTTGTTTTTCCATAATATTCCGGAAGTTTTTGCCAGTGCAAATATATATTTGAAGATCTGCTGTTAGTTTTTAAATGATTAAGAAACGCTACCAAATATTTGACCATATCCATAGAATGTGTTATTGTTGCCACGGAGTGGGCTTGCTCTTAAACTATAGGCAATAACGCTGATATTGTGACATCAAAAGGGAAGGCCCCATCGCGGTTGAATGACCTGCCGAAACGGCTTTGACATAGCTGTTTTTCCATCTTTAATTGCTAAGTATTTAACCATTAAAACATTACCACATTCCAAAGTTGGCAAAGTTAAAATTTTAGATGTGCATGTGTGGTGGTGGGGTTATGGGGCAGAGTGGTATGGGGTGGGGGAGGGTATGGGGTGGGGGCAGGGACTCCTTAAAGTATCGGGTGTATAATATTGTTTGCATATTGTATTATTTCAGCTAAAGATGGTACTGACATTGCATAGTGCATTATTGCCATTTTCCATATGAATCATATTGATACCCCAAAATAATGTTTTCAACAGATGTAAAGAAATTAAACATCAGAATTCTACTGTATAATTTGATTATATTTTCTAAAGTGAACAACATGATTTCTGTTCAGTACATTTTAGTAAAGAATAGTTTCGTAATATGTATTGTTGGTACTATATAATATATATATGAATAATTTTATTTGAATGTTAAAGTCATTAAACAGTATTATTCGGACGAACATTTTCTCTTTTAAGCTAACTTTAATGTTTGATCTATTCTGATCATTTGTATCACATATATAATACATGTATATTATACATACGATTACTGTTTGACAAGGAACTGTTTGAAACACTAAAATTAACAGACTAAATAGGCTATATTTAGTTTATAAACAACGCAATCATAATACAATAACACTTTACTACTAGTTTCTGAGTAATACATTGATTTGGTAGTATTTTTAAACGTTTAAGCTATTTAGGTGACCATTTTGAAATAATGTGAAAAAGTGGCTCAGGTTCTTGGCATTGTCAAGACACTCTAGGGGATATCATTCTACCAACTTTCATGCTTGTATCACAATTTGACCTGTTTTGCCAAATAACTCAGTTATTTCCTTTGCTGCAAAGAGTGCCCTATGTTTTAATCTATATTCTGGATAATAAACTTAAGCGGATGTGTTATCCAGAAATAGTGCTAGTGAAAATGATTCCAGTTTGATTGATCCATCTTAATGATGTCTGAGAAATGTTCAAGGCTGTAGACATATTTTATTAAGCCTTTGTTTTGATAAGTCAAATTAAATTAGGTACTTTAAAAAAAAAATAAAAAAAAAATAACGTGATCCGATTGTAAAGACATTCATTAGTAAATAGTAATAACAGATTGTAAACAAATTAATATAATGCCATTCTATTTTCATTTTAATTCCTTGGAAATACAATGTTTGTCATCTACTTCTTAAACCATAAGTGGTATGGATTTTGATCCGGCATCCAGTTAATTATTGTAAAAACCACAGCTGCTTTGAAATAGAGATTTTGCATGTTTTACATAGACTTATATAGGAACAACTTGAACAACCTTCTACGAAACCGCACACAGGCACAGAGCTCTCATATACTGCTTGCTACTTCAGCTTGTGATGCACTACCAAGTTTGTTCATATGGCGACCCTGGGATCAAACTGGCTCCACCCTGGGGGTCATAGTATTACATAGAGTTATATAGTTCAGGCCTGCCAAATCTCCAGATAAAATCCGGATTTTTCATCAAAACAAAATGTTCATTATCTAACAGCTATATGTTCACAGTTTATCAGTTATTTCCCAAATTGGCCCTGTTATGCTCCCTAGTCAGAGGAGTATTTGCAAATGCCAAATCAACGGGGGTCATCCGTGTAATGCACTGACTGAATATACAATTAACACCTAAGGGCATAATTAGTTCCTTCAGTGACATAATGTGCAATAACAGCAATATATCATTATCTGTACTTCTTTAATTGGTCAAGATAACTGAAATTGCAAATGTGAGGAACTAGCAACTCCTAGTGTGTGGTAACACTATAACAACTGCTGTTGTGTACGATGATTATAATTTGTATACATAAGAGATATGAAGACTTTGTATTTGCATTAAGAACGCATCTGTTTAGAAAAGTAAGTGCACTTCCATAAAAAAAATGAAATAAAAATTGTGGTAGAAATTAGTCTTTCTAATCGAATTACTATGCTAATTTATTATTTTTTTATAACTACCAAACAATGAATAATATAAAGTAGCGCGAAAATCAAGTCGCGCACTCCAAATTTTCATTTAAAAATGTTCTTCGCGCGCTTTAAATCTTAAATTTTAAAAATCTCAGGATTTTGTGTTAAAAAGTTTTGGCAGGCCTGATAGTTGTATAGAAGAATCTTTAAAATATCTCTGAAACTACAAGAGCCAGAGGTTTATTGTGCATTAACCATAAGCTTATGATTCTTTACCAAGTTTGTTCAAGTGGCAACCCTGAGGTCAAATTTGGTTCTGCCCCCAGGGTTTTATATAGATTTATATAAGGAAAAGCCTTGAAAGATTTTCTTCTCTAGACTAAAACCACAGTTATGCACTTAATGGGCATGAACAGACGGATTCAACTATCCAACCAGCATCGGCCCTGGGATACATAGAACTTGGGTCATAACTTGGAATCTGTTGACATCTCCACACTATAACAATATATACACCTAATGGGCCATAACATTTCAAGCCAGGCGTGGGAATTGGCGATGGTGTGCATCGACTGGGTTATCTCACTTTATGAAATTATAGCTTGTTAGCAATTTTTTCATCTTTGCGAAGATAATCGGATGAGAGATTCAGGGTCATTTTGGATCATTGTAGCTTTGTTTTTCTCTTGAATTCCACCATTGTATACAGGCCTTCTTGGGCCACTTGTTTTCTAAAAGCGTAAAGAAACTAAACCGCCAAATAATGGCAAACTTACACTACAAAAGCGTTTATCAAAACTTGATCAAGGTGTTCAGGTTATATAATAATGTATATATGCTGAATAAAAGTAAAAACATTTTTTCAAAATTCCTGTGATTGAATATGCGTAAAATGAATTGGTAACTCCTAATTCAATACTCTATTTTGGGGGTTTGGTCTGGCTGGTTAAAGCTGTTTATATTGTGCCTATAGAGTTTGGATTCTCAAAATCTGTAAGTTTTATATGTATACCTTGTCATCAGTAAGTCTAGAAATGGTGTACATATGTTGTAAAGTATGGCTGTTGTTGGCGGGATAGCTACCATATTCACCGTATAAGATTGGACACCATAAGGATTGGGACAACCTTGAATTTTAGGAAAATAATTATTTTTAGTTTTCTCCTGTGTCTTCAGAAGGATTGCGTTTCACATCAGGGAATGAGTTTACTGAGACACTGGTATACATGAACTAACATAATATATTCATGACAGTAGTCGTGTCCGTTCTATAAGTCTGGTGTCCATTAAGGGATTTTAAAATAACTTGGCTCAAGTGATCACCATAGCTAGACTACATGTCGCGCGCGAAACCTAGGCCCATACTTTGAAGGTCAAGGTCTTACTTTAAAGATCAAAATGGGCTCATATAGCCATACTTATGAATGTTTTTATGAGTCTTGTCCGGGCTATAACTCTGAAGTCCATGGATGGATTGTAAAATAACTTGGCACGAATAATCACCATAACAAGATAACATGTTGTGCACAAAATCCAGGCCTATACCTTGCAGGTCATGGTCAGATGTAGAGCCACCCCCATCACCACCACCCCCCTCATTTTTTTTTCTTTTTTAAATTTTAACACAAGCTGCAGAATATTTCACCACTTCGGCAAAGATCAAAGAAATATGGGCAAAGATCAAAGAAATATGTCACATGTCAAAAGTTTGACTGTCAAGGCGACCTTTTGATTGATTTTTCCTTCAGTCAAAATCTTAAATCAAACATACATACAAACATCAAACAAAAGCATTGTATGTCAATCATGGAACTCCTTTTGAAGTAAAATCTTTATAAAATTGATTAAATCATACTCACTCACCAAATTCATGCCGACAAAGTCTATTTTCGTTTTCGCTATCCGATAATTACTGTGTCACCATTAACAAACAATTCATTTTCCACTTCTAAATAAATGATACCGGCAATTATTTTCAAGTCATATGGAACCTGCTTAATTACACACATCATTAAAGACTTCGTAAGTGTGCTGCTAATCATTTGATAAGATCAATTAAGCCAATAAACTGTTTGCAAATAGCACTTCCCCAGGCATCATCCAAATCCAGGTACACACAACCTTTCACGTGACGTTCTCGTGAGTCGCGAGACAATACAATCAAGTTGGCTTTATACTAAAGCATACAAACTTATACTAAACAAAGAAAATAGACTGATGATTTTCGGAAAATTAATTTTAGCAATTTTACGGGAGTTTTTCACACAATTCCGTGGGGCCGGGAGAAGGGTTAGAATTCCGTGAGATTTCATCTCACGCCGTGAGGTATCACATGACTTTTGTATGCTACATATTTTTACTGAAATTTAACACCAAATTAAGTCCTTAATATGTTTTGGGCCGCCAAAAAACATTTGTTGAAATTGTATAATTTGGGACACTAATTATTGTAATTTATCTTGTCCCAAAATAAACGGTGAATACTGTACTTTAAGTGATGTTGATTTGTAGCTTTTTCAAATAGAACTGCATGGCTTGTTACATAATGGTTCTTAAAACGAATCATTTTGATTTGGCATTACTTGCATGTCTACCAGTGGTAATCTTTGTTTACATAGCATTATATTGTAAAAATGTTTCACCGATGGTCGGGATATTTTTTAAATATCCATTTAAAAATTGGACCCCATATCTGATTTGGCTATTAAATTCCTATGATCAGTTTCTACAAACGAGGATTTTCCTTCAGTGTATCATGCACCTTACAATATTTAAATTTAAATGTTGGTTTTATGGAAACACGGCTGTTACAAACTAGACATATATACTTAAACATGTCTAATTATACAATTATGCCTATGATAATAGTTTTGTGTCATACATAATTTCTGGCTACAGAGCTCCTACTCATCTATGGGATGGCGAGTCATCCGTCGTCCATATTCCGTTAACTTGTGAACACTCTAGCACCTTCACTTTACCAAACTTTACCAGGGTCTTTATATCAATGAAAGCTTGGACAAGTTCGAAAACCATGGCATAATTCTAGTGTTGGGCTTGCCCAGGCATAATTAAAGTGTTGGGCTTGCCCAGGCACAATTATAGTGTTGGGCTTGCCCAGGCATAATTATAGTGTTGGGCTTGCCAAGGCATAATTAAAGTGTTGGGCTTGCCAAGGCATAATTGTAGTGTTGGGCTTGCCCAGCCTTTCCGTCCATCTGTCACTGACTTGTGTCTGGGTCATAACTCTGCAATGAATAATAGGATAAAAAAAAAAAATTGCAGAAAGTTTTACCACATGTAGACAATATGTTGGATATAACTCCCGCCATCCTAGAGCCATGGTCAAGGTTTCGGCGGTCAAACAAATGCTTGTCCAGGCCATAATTCAGCAATGAATAGTTAGATAAAAAGGATGTTTGGCAGAAAGGTTCACCACATGGAGACAGTGTGTTCTCTTTAACTCCTGCAAACCTAGATCAAGGTCAAAGTGAATGTCAAAGGTCAAACTTGTGTCCAATGAATGATTGGATCGAAAAAATGTTGGGCAGAATTTTAGTCTCACCACATTGGAGACGGAGTATCTCCTGCCAACCTAGGGTAAAAAGAAACCTTGCAATTGTTTTGTAAGGTTAATCAGGGTCAAGGTCACTGTTGCTATAAATGTATTTTACGTATTTAGTTTAATGCCATGGTGCGGTGTCTGTCATCCGTCTGTCCGTCCATCTGTGCATCTGTCTGTCTGTCCGTAAACTTGTTTTTGTGGCGACTACTCCTCTGAAACTACAGAATGGATTTTCATGAAACTGTACAGGAATGTTGTCCATGATGTCTAGTTGATCATAGCAAAAATTCATGTTGATGTGAAATCCAAGATGGCCACCAAAGCTAAAAATAGATTTTTAAAAAGCAAGTTTGTAGCAACTACTTTTTGAACACTATAAGTGATATTGATATGGGACTTTTTCTAAAATGATCAGCATGACATGATGTTGTCCTTGTCGAAATTGTTTTGATTCAACTTTAAACATGGCTGCCAGCCGCCACCTTTGTTTACATGAGTTATATATAAAAACTTTTAGCGACTACTTCTCTGAAACTACTTAACAGACGTTCATGAAACTTCACAGGAATGCAGAACTAGCTATCAAAACCTATCAATAGAGCTTCAAGGTCATTGACCTCTTGTTATTCAATGGACTAATTTGAACTTTTACATTTTAATTATGTCTTATTCAAAGACGATCATATTTTATGGGCATTAAAATTGTTTCTAGGGCATCTGCCAACACATTTCTAGATGACACTTCTGTATTTGCAGGTTGTAACTTGATCCTGAACCCCTTGTTTAGTCAACAGATGTTTGTGTTGAACATGCTGTGTAAAGAGGGTATGAGTCGTGTTTTTGACAAGGATGCTGGTGGTTATGTAAGGGCTGAAGGTTTTTCTGCCCTTCTGATTGCAAGGTCTGTAATATTACGGAACATGCATATTACAATATGTAATCTGAGCCTTCTCTGACCCTAAAAAGCCTTTTTCAAGTAATTTGTTACCAGATGAAATATAAAAATTGTCAAAAGAGCTGTTAAGATCAGAGAAGACTGGATTATACAATATGTTGTTATATAACTTTGATAAAGTAACTTGAAAGATAGAGCTTTCATATCCTATTTATATGTTAAAACATTTAATATAACTGTACCGCTTTTAGGCACAATGAAGCAGTTTAGATAAGGATGAATAAGTAGACGGCTTTTCCTTTGGCTAGTGGATTTCTGGTAAATCATATAAACCGTTAATGAAAATACATATAGAAATACTTTTAATTTTGCTACAAACTTCAAATAAGTCATCTTTATATTAGATTGAGTATTCTAAAACATTTTGCGTAATTCGCATTTTTAATTGATAACCAAAAATGTAATACTGTAGATTTGGTATTATTCGTGAGGGTTTTATTTTCGCTAATATTCGTGAATCCACTGCCTCGCGAATTTAAGAACTCGCGAATAATAAACTCTAAAGAGTATCCGAAAGCTCAACCATCTGGAATTAAGTAGATTGAAATGATCAGGTGATCGGCAAGTTATATATACATGTTCAAGCAAAAAACGTTATATCCTTAAAAGAGTGGTTAATAATACATACTTATTAGTTTGATTTAAAGTCACAATTATGTATTATGTCTAAACTTGTAAAATACTATTTAAAATTATTAATTTTAATTCATATGTTGAATCGAGGCTATTGATTAAGTTCAAAATGCGGTGTCTATATTTCAAAAATTCGAATGTTATTTATTGTTAACTGTACTGGTAATTAGTCCCCCACCGGTCCCTATAGGTTTGCACCCTGTCCATCCGTCCATCCTTCTGTCCGTCCTTCAGAAATGCTTGTCGGGCCATATTTTCAATACTATAAGACTTGGTTTGTGGATACATCTTGGGATAGCGGTGTGTCGCGTACCAAAATAAGGTGACCTTGACCTGTGACTGTGACCTGTCATAGAATATGCTTGTCCGGACCGTATTTTCAATACTTTAACACTTAGAGATACCACACTTGGTATGTGAATACATCTTGGGATAGCAATGTGTCGCGTACCAAAATCAGGTCATTGTGACCTTGACCTTGATCTTTGACCTCCATCATAGAAAACGTCTGGAAAATGTTTGTCTGGGCCGGTGGGGGTCTATGGATTGCCCTGCAATTCTTGATGCTCTTGTTATATTTGTTAAACATCAGTCAATGAGTAAGCGTTACAAATCATGTTCAGTACAATCAATAAATTCTTTACAATTATTTTCACACGATGCGTCAATTAGTATAACTGATAGGATAATTGATGTGTCTCCGTGCTATAAACAGGACTCCGATAGCGAATGTAGTCAGAATTAACAGATTAAGTGTGAAATATAATTATGTATCAGGAAAAACCTAATGAAATAAACAAAACTCGACAATAAACACCAAAGCAATATATTATAAGAAAATATGATTACCGTATTGTTTGTAATTAGCGCTCCCCTTCTAATTAGCGACCCCACTGACTTTAAAAAAAAATAATCTTACCTTGAGGTGTAAAAGTGGTTAATATCCAATAAAAGTGATTAAAATCCAAGAAACGGTATACACACTCTTATAAATTTAATTCCATATTTCAGTAACGCATTTTTTAGCATTATGTAAGGAAATTAAAATGTGTACTGGCTTACGAAAAGCGTTCTAATAAGCGCCCCCTTTCAGAAAATGTCACATCCCCGGGGGCGCTAATTAAAAACAATATGGTATTTACATTTTTGCTTTGGCGCAAATTCATGAACACGCTAATAAATCAGAGACCCACGGATGCGCAAACTTAAGATCACGGGGAAATAATGTGATCTACAGTAATAAACTTAATTAAAAACAATTATCATTACCCGATAAAATTGTAAAATATCGAAAAAATATCAAATAAAACGGCAACTTAATAATCTGTCTGGTTAAATGATATTAGGGTCAGCTTGCTCTGTGTATAAATAGTTTAATAACCAGTGTTTTTGAGATACGGGAAATATCTCCCGAGGTAGAGAAATGGCCCCGATATAAGAACGTGTGCGGAGAACGAGTTCTTGTATAGGGGCCATTTCTTTACCGAGGGAGATATTTTCAGTATCTCAAAAACACTTGTTATTAAAACTATATATTACTTACTTTAAAATGATATTTTATTAATATTTCTTATGATACACGCCTTTTTACACCAGTTTGCACGAGAACGCCAAGACGGCGTTGAGTCATCCAAGACGACGTTACGTCATACAAACAAAACAAGTGGAACCGGACTCTTCGTTAATTTCCGTAATCGTTATTTCCTAGTGGCGGAATCTGACGACGACGTCCGTAAAACAATCGGAACGTCATTTGGCATTCCCGCCACTGACGGAAAAGGCCGAGCAATGTTCTGTACAGTAGAGCAAACGAGTAGATATAGCTTTTCTATTCCCAGTATTTCCTATACAAATCACCGACAAATATGTAATATAAATGTCAGCCTAAGTTAACCCATCAGTTTTTGTGATTGTGTGTTACAGGGATGCAGAATGTATGTCGAGAGTGTACGCCAACATAGTGGACATAGGCATCAACTGTGACGGCTATAAAGAAAAAGGTAACATTTACATTACTTTTCATAGAATTACGATTAACATCATTTTGCGAATCAACTTCCTGCAAAATGCATGTGGCTCCTTCAGCTTAACCCAAACCCCCTACATACATGATGGACTGTTCTTTCTTAAGAGTTAAGACCATTCCATTTATGTGACAAAGGGGTGTTTTGGGGAAAATGACTGATAAGCAGCCAGACATTGTATACCCTGATCAGCCTGCGAGTTACTCAGGTTAATAACAAACCCCATGTTAGAATACAATGGCTTCAAATCCATCTTGAGGCAGAGGGGTAGGCCGCTCCTTCATGTTCATTTTGTCATTTTTTAATCATGCTCATTAGGTCTTCATTATGACACCGAGTATGCAAACGTGGAAACGTGGCTGCATCGTAAATGGCATATCTACTTTAGAATTTGCAGCAACTCTGCAGTTCTGCAAGTTAGAAGGTTCTAGGTCCATTCTCTATATTTTATCTTATGTAAATGGAAGATGAGCCTGGCATGTTCATTCCTTTTAGGTGCCATATAGTCTTTCATGTCTTGGTGCGCTGAAAAATCCATTTTAATTTCAGCTTTACAAAGATTTGACATAGAAAATTTTGTGCTGCTACTGCAATGATACAGTGTGAATTTACAGGCAATGTTTTGTTGATGGTCAGTGTGGTCCTTAATGGACCTGAATGTTTTTCTCTCATAACTATGTCTTTATTACACTTATAATGCAGTTTTATTATTGAACAGTATTTTGTTTCTTTAATAAGTGCACTAACATCATTCCCACTTAGATTTAAATTTCATTTTTGGTACAATTTCAATGGAGTGCGGCATACTGGCTTATTATAATGGCCGCCGAGTTTCAATACAGGTTTCAATATGGCCCTTTACAGGTTTTAATGCACAAACTTTGTTAGGACTAGTTCTCCTGAACTCTTGGCTGCATTTCAGCAAATCTTTGCAGGATGATCAGTACTAAGCCTAGTTGCACGTCTTTGCCGTGTTCTGGTTTAATGGGTTTTGGCAGAGTTATGGCCCTTTAAAGGTTTTATACACTACAAAATTGTACAGACTTAGTTCTCCTGAACCCCTGGTC